>VXAZ01002000.1:244490-384790 GCA_013399875.1 Gymnorhina tibicen | reverse complement strand
GACATTTCTTTTTGTCTCCTCACACAGATGAACAATGTACAATGGGACAATGAATATAAAGAAGAATGAAAATAAAGATTTCTTTAAAAAAATTCTTCCTGCTACAATCAGAGCTTTTAAAAGTAGCCTAGCCTCCCAGCTTTGTCAGTTTTCTTTCTCTAATTTCTTTGCGATTCACCAGGAAACATCCAAGAGATTTCTTAGAGAAATAGATGCTCTGACTACCTCTACAGTTTTTTAGTGTTAGATCTCTCTTCTTAGAAGGATAACATTAATAGTGAATAGGAGAATTAATCAGACAACACAGCAACTGAATAAAGCAATCATTGCATAAACTATATTACTGAGTTCTCTTTTGTTGGTTTGGGTTTCTTTTCCCTATTTGAAATTTATCTCCTGACGATGTCAAAAACAGAAAAACAGAGATGAGGAATAAGATCCTACATTACTGATAATATTCTTTAATTGATGTATCTCAACTTTTTGCCAGTCTTATTTTTATTAAAGATTTAAAAAAGCATGTGTTCTTCAGTCAAGATGTACAGCACAGAACTTCAGTCTGCTCACTGGTTATGTGAACTACTGTGGGATGACAATTTCTCAGGCAATAGTACTGGTTGTAAATGGTCACATAAACCAAAAATTGAAGCATTGAGTTTATTACATATTATATGGGATGAACTGAGTGATATAGTGGATGATGGTGAACTGTGAGACAATTTATTTATCCTTTTTCATTAAAATTTGATATGCAGTCATAACTCACAGAGGGCAGAATGAAGTTTCCTAGCTCACAATAGACCATCCTCCATATCTCATATTTTAAAATAAAGCAGTAGTTACTGCAAACAAAACATTTAATTTAAGAATAACATTTGGGTCAAAAAGATAAATACAGTCATTAATCAATACTAATTATGATTTTGATATCCATATTGGTCATCTTACTCTAAATGCAGCAATTTAATGCACTAAATGACATTTAACACCTATTTATGCTGTTCTATAATTTACCGTAGATAAAAATAAACATCCATCTCAGTTTTCCTTACAGAATCTATCTGGAATACCTATCAATAGTATTTTATTCATCTATTTTAGATGCATGTAAGAAACTCCTCACCATGACATTAGATGATGTCTCTAGTCATACTTGTAAAAATAGTAACTCTAAAAAATGTCATGATTCCCCTTGCCTGACTCTCCAGTAGAAAAGGTAACAGTTCTGATATTTTTATCCCTAAATAATTTCACCTCAAAAGGGAAAAAAAAAACCTGACTGACCCTCAAAGACAGATATAAATGAATGAATGAAGGAAGGAAGGAAAGAATATTATCATCCAGAAATGACATCACAGTATTAAGCAAGAATTTTTATGTAATCTCTCTCCCAGCTAACCACTCCGGTATGGACTCGAATATTTCTCTCTTACTATTTTTGATAATGATTTTCTATGAAAGAAGAAGTAAAAAAATATTTGCAGCCCAAATCTTCAGTCATTAGCCATGACACCTCACAGCATTATAGCCTTTCCTACAACAGGAATAAGCAGTTGGTTTTACAACACATTTATTTTTTTTTTAGAGAAAAGAAAAAAAAAAGTGAAAAGTACTTACACAATAAAAAATATGGCCTTCCATGACCCTTCTCACCCCGAGCAAACAATCTTAACAGGAATTTTTCTACTGGTACACTAATGGTGCACCACTTATCACCACTGCTGGAGACAGAATACTGAGCTAGGTAAGACCTTTGGCATGACCCAGTATAGTTATTCTTCTGAGCAAGTTACAATGGAAAAATTCAAAACCCAAAACAGTACAAAAAAAGGTGAAAAAAAGGGAAGAAACCAGCTGAAGTCAAATATTTATAACAGCTTTGAGATTTACTCTCAAGGTAATATAATTATAAGCAATATAGTAGTCAATGAATGTTTATTACAGGAAGAAAGAATCATTAAAAAATCCAAATCAGAATAAAAATAAAAATAAAAAAATCACAGGTCATTCTGAAAGATTTTTCTCCTCAGATTTCATTTTGAAAGAAATTACGTACATGCTTTCTTTTTTCAGGGTCTAATTAATATAACTTTCTTTTTCTGTGCAGTAAAAAATACAGCTTTCTAACAGAATATACTTTTTTTATGTCTTCGTAACAGTGGTATTTTTTATTAGCAAATAATGCTGACAGAAAAATCCCAAAATGGTTTTAATATGCCTTTATATGTGATGTGGATGCACCCAGATGCACGCACACACACAGACACATACCCTCAAACGGAGTAGAAACTCTTCTCAGGTGTTTCTTTTCATCATTAAGGCCACACCTGAAAATACTCTGCAAGTGTAATGACAAAAATCTATTAGGGGCTAGCTCATTTTTAAATACCTACCTTAAACATTATTAAAATGAAAAGGAACCAGTTAAGTTACTATTTTGATGACATCCTTAGGAGATGGTCATCAAAAATAAGCCAGTTTCTACCTCCTTTTATTCCACTTCTATCTGCTTTTTGGATGAAATGTTTCTCCTTGTACAGGGAGACCCACACAAAGCTTACTCACTTTGTAAGCCTTACATAAACCTATTTTCAGGCTTAGTAATGAACAGGCTTTTCAGAAGCTTAGTGAACAGGAGTGAAATTCAGCTTTTCCAAAAGTAAGATACTGCCTGTAGAACAGAAATATTCATTTGCAGAGCAGCCTACAATCTTTCTGGAAATAATATACAGTTACACTCTGCAAACGAGATGTATTATCATTATGTTGATGAGAAGATCAAATATTTCTTCTTCTTCTTCCATAGTCAAAATATTATTAATGGATGATTTTCTGCCTGGAAGGACATTTTATTGAAATTATGTGCTGAGCCCACCACTCGTTGACTGAATAAGATGAAAACAAATGAAAAAAGAAACCTGTATGAGACTACTTCATGGGGGAAAAAAATAGAATCGGAAATCGGGATGTTCGTTCTTACTGTGTATTATATCTCTTTTGTCTTTCCTTTTAAAGCTTGTCTTGTTGGATCATATGCTCTTCAGAGCAGTGACTTTTTATAGCGATTTCAGTGAGTACTGGCAACAATGGTGTATATTCCTAGTTGGTCCTTAGGCATTGTTACAGTATCGATGAATAAAAACAGCAAGGATGTCTCCACTGCAAAGCTTAACCGTACAGGCTGCAATCTTCAGGGCTGCCATAGCGTTTCAGTGAGAGTTTGGCAATTTTAGACTCCTGTCCTTTCAGACTTCAATTTTGTTTGTTTGTTTGATATGTTGCTGTTCTATATTTATTTTTCAGCTTTTCTGTCCAGATATACTAGTTATTTTAAATAAAATTATCACTTAAAAGATTATTTTCTGTAATTTTAAATGTATGATACATCAATCATTCTGTCAGTTGAAAGACAGTGCAGTGCTATGCTTAGCTGAAGTGGTAGTCTTGATGATGATAACGAGCTATTAAATTTGCTTATGCAGTGATGGAAGGAAGAGCCTAAGAATTATAATGGAAGGCAACATCCTCACCATACCCACTTCTGGGTATTTCTTCCACTTAGAAAAGAAATATGTAAAAGATGACACAGACACACTAACATTCACACACCTTTACTTTGAACAGTATAAACCACCTTCAGACTGATGCTACAGGTTCCTTCCCACTCCCAAGCATGCCTCCTAATTCTCTCCTAGTTCCACAGTCACACTATGCCAGTCAGCCCCTCCCAGGTCATTGAGGAAAGCAGTAATGACTCCCAGGCTATTTTTCACTTTCAGTTGCTGTTATGGAGTGTTTGAAAACTTGATGAATATCAGACTGCATTTTAGCATAATACTCAGGAACTGAATAAAACATAGAGATACAGAAGACCAATTGATATGAATGACATATCTCTGCTATCTATTAGAAAGACTGCATACACAATAGATTTTTTGGTTGGAAAAAAGAACAGGATGACTTTACTAGAGCCATTTGCCAGCTGCTCGGTGAATAGGTCAGTGGCATAAGAAAGATAACTTCCCAGTTAAAAGTGTTAGTTGCATTGCTCATTCATCATGCACACTCATTGTGTTCTGGCTATCTGTAATAGTAGAGGTTGAGGAAACAGCTCAGTTATGATTTCCTCCAGCTTTCTAGTGAAATCATAATATTGCTTTGATGACATCATAGTCTCCTAAAGTTTCATAGTATGAATTTTTACTTCAGTCCAGGATCAAGACATGCATGACAACATAATTTTGATAGAAAATACAAATAGGATACCATAGGATACACACTTGTTAACATCCGTTACATCATTATATCCCACATAAATCTTTTCTTGAATATGCATGGCTCTGAAACATATTTTATCAAATGCTATATACAGAATCCTATGGAGCATTCCTACTGAACATGCAAGTACAGAGAAATAACTGCATAAGCCAACTTTCCTGGTTGCTTGGAGAGATGGAAGGGAACAGCTAAACACCCTGCCTGTTCCCTCACAGGAAGAAGTCAAAACAGCTCCTATCAGAAATGTGCCTTCCAAAAAAAGCCACGTGCAGCACAAGTTGCGTATCACTGATTTAGTCAGTTCTTCCATCTGCAAAGAGCCCAAAATGCTTTATAAACTTTACAAGAAGAATTTCATCCACCACTGAAGTGCAGCCGCCTAAGGAGAAAAACTTGGCAGCTGTTTAACAGAACACATAAATCCTACACAATAGTTTAGAGGAAGAATTTTTAAAGAATAGTGCAGATGGGAATGTAGGGAGGTAGAATATAATTACATAAACTGAGTGTATATATAGGCAGGAAATGCAGGTTGGCCAAAAGAAAAAAAATTAAACATTTCTCATATCACAAAACATCTCAGGCATTTTGATATATGTCTCAGAGAAAATTACTTTGGAAGTGTTTAAATAATACTATTTTTGTTTGTTCCCTTCTCCCCTGCTCTCTCCCTCCCCACACCCCTGCTCCCCCCACCCCAGGTCTATTTTAATCACTGTATCCATCTGCTCATTAATTGAGAATGAAGTCATATCAATGCTCAGAGATAGCCCCTAGCACCACTAGCCATGAGGTAAAATAAATTGTCAGTATCCAGAAATATTATCCCATTAAACATAAAACATTTACAGCATTTTCAAAGTTGAAAGCCAGGTCTGTAACACTCATCCACATATGTGATTCTTAATTTTCTGTAGTATAAAATTCTCATTTTGCCTCTTCAGGACCATATTTTTAATGTTTTTTTCACTAAGAAAATATTAATACACCCAAATTTATACTAATCTATTCAGTAAATTAATTTTGCAGAAGTTGTACAGGGAGAGAAAAAGGAGATTTAAACAAAACTTTGTATTCTCTTATTCTATGTTAGTTTCTATCAGAGCCCCTTTAGGAACTATGTATGTTAGAAAGCCCCAGCACTGTCTCTGTGCTGCTAGGTTAAACATAGAATCAGAAAAGTTGGGGTTGGAAGGGATCTTTAAAAGTCACCTAGTCCAAATTCCCCTGAAATAAGAAGTGACATTTTCAACTAAATTAGGTTGCTCAGAGCCCCTTCCAACCCGACCTTGAATGTTTCCAGGGTTTGGGGCATCTATCACTGCTCTATGCAACCTGTTCCAGTGTTTCATAGCACTCATTGTGAAGTTTTCTTTCTTATATCTAGTTTATCTTCTTTTAGTTTAAAACCCCTTGTCCTATCACTACAGGCCTGCTGAAGAGTTTGCCCCATCTTTCTTGCAAACCCCTTTAAGTACTGGAAAGCCACAGCAGGGTCTCCCTGGAGCCTTCTCTTGTCCAGGCTGAACAAGTCCAGCGGTCTCAGCCTTCCCTCATATGAACCTTCGTTAGTTTTCCATAGCACCAAGGAGAGGGAATAAAATGTGTGTGTTTATTTTAAAACATCTTTGCTGACTTAAGCCTTGCTGAATATTTTTCAAATTAGAGTACCAGGAAGTGGGGAGATTCCAAGTCACCCATTCACCCTGGGGTCGAAAAGGACAAACTCACTCACAGTATTAGTTAAAATGCATGGAAATTAAGAAATACTATTTTCAGTAAAATGTGTTTAATGGACTAAGTAGAACTAATCAAATTGCTAACAGCTAAGAAGACCTGTACAAGGTAAAGATCTAAACAGCAAGAAAAAGGAGTTTCCACTTAAACGTGTTGTTTGCAGTGTCTTTTACGATGCTTGAGTATACTACTCAATTATTGTCTCCACTACACTGAAGTAAACTGTCTGTACACAGTGATACTATTAAATACCAAAGTATTTGGAATAAAAATATTTTGATTTTATGTGGTTTTGAGGATTGGCTTTTGTTTATCTGGAGTTTTATACTAGGTATTTTATTAATATAATGGATGGTAATTATATATATTCTCCTCAAATTGATCATAAATACCCAATAACTAACATTTCCCTGTATGCTAACAATGATGTATGGCATCTTTTTTTTGGTGATAATTCATTTATATCATCAAGGCTAGTGACACACAAATGATTCTGAAACTTTAAAGATAGCAATACAAATAGTCAAATTAGCTTTCTTAAAAATGCATCTTTTCAAAAAATCACAGTTTGGTATTTGCCGGCATCTTTTAATAAGCTCTTGAATCATAATACTAATAAAACAATACTGTGTCTCCTTGGTACATCAGCCAAAGCAAACACATACTTTGCCAAAAAGACAGGTGCTAACGTGTTTTGGTTTTCTTTATCAGAGTAGTTACTGCTCAGTGAATACCTCACCTTAACTTTAAAGTTTTTATTGACAATATAATGATGATACTGGCTAAGGAGATTTGGCTGGGCTGCTGTTAAGAAAGCAGGGAGACTCCAATTTAAAAACAGAAGTGTAGAGAATAAGATTTCCACTCCTTCAACACTTATTGGTGTTAAACACTAAGCTGCTGTGCTTTCCTCGCCCCTGAGCAGGTACATATGCTCAGACTCACAGGTAGCCAGGAGTCAGTGCACAGCCTCTTTCCAGAACGGAGGCCTGGGCATGACCTGCATGCAGCTGAACACCAGGAAAGCTGTGAGCAGCCTGTCATTCTGATTACACGGCCTGTTGAGAACAAGGGATTTAAAACAAATGGAGCCAACATAAGCTGGCAGTTTAAGGAGAAAAGCTTGGTTATTGCCAGAATTTATGGTACAAAAGGACAGTCTTTGCCAGTATTTTAAAAATTAGCATTCCCTGCCAAAAAGTACAATTGCCCCACATCAGAACTTCTGAACACTATTTCTACAAAAAGCACTTCTTTACAGATGGACTGGACATTCTATACACTGTATAATTACAGTGGATAACCAAACTGCGAAAGCCTTCTCTTTGTAGAAAATCCACTCTGACAAAGCCAACTGCTTTGCTGCTACGTACTTGTGTTGGCTGAATCAGCAGCTGTGGTGAGCTGTGGTGGCCGGGCAGCCAAAGAGCCCAGGTACAGAGGGAACCCGCTGGTGGGCTGGCTCTAAAGTGCAAGACTCCCCCTTGTCTCAGTGAGAAAGGCCTCCCCCACCGACCCCACGGAGATCTTGTGACCCCACGGAGATTCGGTCTGGCTGATTGGCCAGCAGCCACATGCCCCTTGTATCCCTTAAGAGGATGTATGCCAGCCCCCCCTCCGCCCCCTGCTTCTCCCCATTGGTTGTTGTGGTATTACCCCGCCTCCGTTCTGCACCCCTTTTTAAGTATGTCCTGAGGACATGCCTGTCCTTCTCGTCCTTGGAGTGTTGCGAAGTGGAGGAACTTCGGAACTCCATGTGAGGGCCGCCTCTAACTCTTTGCTTCTAGTGACACCTGAGCCAGCCAGCTCAGTGTGAGCGTGGCTGCGTGTTTCCATCGCAAGGGTGAGAGAGCTGGCTTGCGAGGTGCCAAGAAGCACCACCAGGGGTTCTTTAGATAAAAGATCCTTTTGGAACAAGCAACAGCTTCTCCATCTACACCCACATGGCTATACCTACTCTTCTCCCCTCTGACTCACAAAGCCTGAAGTCAAACCTGATGCCACTCACAACACTCTGGTCTTTCCTTAGCACTTGGAAGCCATTTAATTGACATAGAAAGCAAGAAAATTCTCTACAGTGTCACCCAACTATATAAAAATCCATGATGGGACCCCACTCTTACTGTGTCAAATATGTTTCAGGGGGTCTTTTTAAATTTCTCCACTGAATTCCTCTGTTATTTCCACTGGGAATATGCACTCCATCAGAGAAAGCTCTGGGAAGAGACACAGAGTGTGTAATGATTGGGAAGAGTTTGAAGAAATCTTTGACCAGTCCTGTGTGAAAAATAACTATGCCAGCAAGGACTGCCTTATTCCTCTCATATAACTACTTCAGAATAACTCCTTGAAGATCATACTCAACTAAAGTTAAAATTATAAGTGAGAGTAAATAAATACTGTCTGTTTCAATGCATTAAACAAGCCTGCTGTGTCCCTGACACATCCAGTTGTCAGAGTAGGAAATCCCTCTGTTATATATATGCCCATAGGCTTCAGGCCAGGGGAGGGATGTAAGCAAGCAGGCCATGATGTGGGATATGTCAGAGAAAATTTTATTTAGCTTATATGAGCACAGTCACATCCACAAATCAGTCATGACTCTACAAATTAAGGTTGAAGTCTTGTTCATTTAAGCCAACATTGTTGGGAAAGTTTTGAGGTTTTGGCTATGAGCTGGAACCATGGGCAATGCAGAACAGGTCACAGCTCCAGGCAAGGCTCCTGGCGCAGCCACCCCTGAAGAAAGTTGGTAGCTAACAGCTGAAAGAGGTCAAGGACAAGCTTCCATCCCACTCCTCAGCCAATGCTGCAGGCAATGCCACTGCTGCCACCTGCCCGCACCTCCGTGCAGGCTCAGCTCCACCTCCCCTGAACTTGGACTGTGGGGGCAGCTGAGGAGACAGATGGGAAATGCCTCTCGTGTCTCCCCACAGGAACAGGACTCCCCTCAGTGTTACAGTGGTGACAACGATGGCACAGGTCAGCAGCCTTGTTTAGTGAGTTGCCAGCCAGGCTGTGAATAAACTTGAGACTGAAATCCCTTCCTCATGCAGACAGAACTTTTCTCATCTTACAATGGAATTGTTCCCCAGCAGAACAAATCAGCAGCTGGGGATAAAGAGGAGAGCTGAGGAGATCTGGCCAAGGGGCATGAAGGTGAGGCTGGAGGGACCATGAGTGGGGAAGACTAGTAGCCATCAGAACCTAAATACGTTCCTAATATTAACCACTGCCCCAATATCTATTTGCCTTCCCAGTTGGCAGGAGGCACTGCTCAACCAGGCAGCCTTTAGTTTTGGTCTGGGGCCAAAATGCATCAGTCAGCCAATAAGTGAGCGTTATAAACACAATCTACTGGACTAACTCTAGGATATATATTTTCAAAGTTCATATTTATAGTTTGCAAACTCTGTCTTTCAGATAGCAAGTCCTAGTAGCACCAGAAGCTGTTGAATATTCCAATCAAACAAAATTAGAACAGGATTCTGTGCCACAAATACAAAGTAAAGCCATCTGCCAAATTTCTAAAATACCTCACCTAGAGATCTGGTAATTCTCTTTTAACATGAGCATAATATACAGCTTGCCCCTAAAGAAGCAACCTCTGCTATATTTAGCAGATTTTATAGTAAATCCTAATCACTGAAAGCCTATTTTTATGCTATGCATAGATTTAAAGATGACAACCATTTCAAAGTTTCCAAAGAAGGGACAACATTTTTCTCTTATTTATTAGTTCATTTTAGGTCACTGGAGGACTTCCAAAGACATCTTCCTTTTCTGTCTTATAAACCCTAAGAGTTAAGTAAGTATTCTCAAATAAGCACAATTTACAGTATGTCAGCTTAAAATAAAATCATAACACATTTCTAAATTGATAGAAATTGCATAGCACCAAATGAGAAATAGGGATTTTATCCTCTCATTTATACATGCTTGTCTCTCTGTCTATAAACATATGTTTGCACATACTGTGTATTGATAGATTAACATTACTTAACTCTGCATTTGCAACACTGTACTTAAAGTTGTGTCTGCATTTTTACTTCAGAGGTTTATATCTCAGCTATAAAATATTCTCTCTAAGCCGAATCTTGGCAAAGACTGACAAGCTACAAATTATTATTTTCTTTTTAGAAAAATTAGAAGGAAATGTCAAGACAATAATCCCTTCTTCTTCATAGTGTCAATAGGATGCATGGACTGATCCAGAATTCAAGTTGGTAACTCAACCAGAGCCAAGAGAACAAATTTTCACTATTATGGACTTGGCTTGTTTTGCTGTGGGAGTGAAATTCTGCACCCCCTTAGCCACTAGCGTGCTTTGCATTCTTCCTCTGTTTTCAGCAACCTAAGAGTTTCTCTGTTTTTAACAACTTAAGAGAAAACATAATTTCCTTAAACCATTTACCAGTCATCTGTAAATGTTCATGATTAACAACAATTCTATTCCAAATTTTAGTGAAAAATGGCAAAACTGATTCAGAAAATGGTAAGAACAGCCTGGGATTTCATTGTAAGCACTGGCTGATGACACAGAAGCAGTGAAGACTGAATGCTAACAGATCTGATGGGGTAACAACCTCTCTTCAGCCAACAACTGGAGTTGATTTTAGAGGAACTTTATATAAACTGTGGCAGGAGGAGAGATATGGGGCAATCTACAAAGCAATAGTTCTTCAGCATATCCCACAAGTGGGCCCATTTCTCCCCTTCTGTCCTGTATACATGTTATTCATAAACCCTGGCACTGTGGCAAAGTGATAGGAATCATCCTTTAACAAATCTACCCAAACTGCAACAGTCAATGAACTTTTATATAAGCATTTCTGCCACCAGAGCTTAATTAGTTCAAATGAAGTAATATGGGATATTGGATGAAATGTTCATCATCATCATAAAGAGCAACACTGAAATTTATTCTGAGGAGTGAAAAAAAACCCTGTGAAGGATTAAGGAGGAATTTTGTGTCTCACAGGAACATCATGTGCCAAAATATGCCACCCTTAGATAGAGCTTCTGCAAGCAGTCTTTCTGCAATCTTCTGTAATCTTCAATCCAAGATAGCCAATAAAACTGTGCATCCTATGGGATAAATTGGAGCTCCAGAAATGTCTAAGGTGGGGAAGACTTTTTTTCATAAGAAGCCAGTGAAAATTATCTGATTGTGCAAAAGGATTTGAGATAACTATGTGATAGACCTCATCAGCCTTCACTGGCTGAAAAAATACTGGGGCCTGTTTAGCCCCATTTTAGGGCCCTCTATGTCACTAACCTAAGGTAAAAGTGGTGAAGGCTTGTTTAGGCTTAGAGGATTCATAGCATGAGGATAGACACCTCCAGGCAGCAATATCTAAAGCTGTCCCACATTAACTGATTCAGCTGGAGACTCAGTTTCCACAGGGCAAGATCCGCTGGCAGTCTGCATTGACTGGACAAGACCAGAATGCATGGAATTCTTATTAAGAAGTGAAGATCTCTGTGCAGGCCATGTTGTCTCCTGGCTTCTGTGGCACACCCCAAACTACCCTTCATAAATAGTTGCTCTTTTCTGTTTTGCCTGCTCCCAGCTACTGGCAAAATTTATGTTACAGTGGACTGTAGGGGGCCTCAATAAAATACTGCTCATAACTAAGTAGGAATAAGATATGTTTTTCTGTGTGAGCCCAAGTATTGGTAGAACAGAATTGCTTATTTAGGTAAATAACATTCCATTGACTTCCATAAAACATTTCATTCATCTTCATTTAACGTCAAACCCTCAAATAAATCTATGTATCTAATGTGTTTTAATTAAGCAGAGGACAGGTGAAGAGTTTTTCTTTCAACATCTCCAGTTGCACTCTGCTGCTCTAGTCAATGAAAGTGAAACTGTAAAAACACGCCTTCATTATTAACACTAATTTTTATTTCATTTTCATTTTTGCTCTTAGAGATTGGATTGTCATGCTATGCATATGGGAAGGCAGGCACTGAGAAGGAAGCAAACTCATTTATTCCAAGAGGTAGAACAGCCTTGTTTGATGGTATATATCTATTTTATACCTATCTAGGGATTTTTAACTTTACTGGTAAAAACAGTAGGCAACTTCTCAGGATATGAGTTATCTCACAGACTTCTTTCTTCTTCTCTCATCACTTCATGGTTACCATTGCAAGCCCTTTTGTGCAAATGGTACCAGTTACTTCCACAGAAGAAAGATTCCAGAAAGGCACAATTTCAGAAGAGAGCTGGCGTTGTATGTTCAGGCATTCCTGTGCTGACCATCAGTGCTCAGTGACAGTATTACAGTTTCAGTGAAAGTGGTTTTTACTTCCAAGCTCTTTTAAAATGAACATTCCAGAACTGAAGTCTGATCTACATGTGTAAAAGATGAGGCTGGTGCAGGGAGCTGTTAATTTTAGTGCAGTTTTGTATTCTAACCCCAAATGTTCATTAAATGACATCAGTTTTCAAGGCCAGGGTCTTTGACAAACTGCATAAAGAAATAAAAACAGCACCAATGAAATGCATTTCTGATGTGAGATATAGCCTGTTTTTAAAAGTGGTCATCATGATTACATGATAGTTTTGAAATAAGGAGTATTTTTCCAGTTGAAACTAAAAAAATAATATAATCTTGGAGGTAGAATATCTAAATCTATATATCTATATCTATATCTATTCCTATATCTGCCTGACACTTTTTCCTAAGTGCTCATGAAATCATTATATGTCGTTGTATAACAGCACCTCTAACAGCAGAGTGGCCCCATGACACAATTCTGGCATGCTAGCTCACTGAAATAATGCCCAATAAAAAGTTAGATCATCAATATTGTTTCCTGTATATAGCATTCAAGTTTCCCCTGGAGCTTTGATCCATGAACTGACCCAGTGTAATCCTACTTAGATCTGAGTTCAGAACATATGGGATAGGTGGCATGCAGTCAGATGCTCAAGAGATAGAAACGTTCTATTATCAGCCCCAGAAAAGAGACACGCTTGCTCTCTCGAGCAAAACTGCATTTTACTCTGCAGGACTAAAAAACATTACATAAAGTATTTTATGTTTCTCATACCTCATTGCTTAGAATTATTTTATGTCTTATTACCTTAAGATAGCTGATTATGATACAACGTCAGATAGTAACTCTCTCCAAATAAAAGGAAAAAATGCAGTTTCCAAAGGGAATGCAACAAACCTAAATTTAATATTCTTTCCTATGAAACTGTGTAATTTTTTTCCTTGAAAAGTGTCTTGGTTTGAGACAAATTGGAGGAATGTCCGAAATGAACATTGTCTGATAGAAGGCAGGTTACAGCCGCCCCTCCCCCACAGGTTCGGGAAGAAATTCCTTGGAGGAAAGTGAAAAAAAAAGTTATTTATTTAACAAGCAGAGTGCACGCAGGCACAGAAAAAAAATTATGCTAAATAATAAAACCTCTCTCTGTGGAGAGAACCTGGTAAAATTCAAAGTCCTTTGTGGTGTGGCTCTCTCCTCTCTGGGCCGCGGTGTAGGGCCCCCCGGTGATGTTCTGGTGTTGCTGAACAGTCCAGAAGAGAAAAAGAAGCCAAAGTCCCAGGACTCCATGCTTTAGCTAACGAACAAGAAGCTAGCTAAAAAACAAGAGAAAGCCACTCTCTTCCCTGCTGCAGAGAGCTCAGAGCTAAGGAAAAAAAAAAACAGGAAGATGCTTTCCTCCGCTCTGTAGCAGCAAAAAATGCAGGGGAGTGTAGGTGTCCTTGAAGCACAAACCACTCTGAAAAATTCGCCTGGCTTCTCTCTTCCCTTTCCTGAGAAACAGCTTAAAGACACAGGAAGGCACAGGATTCATGGCTGGCATAGGGCAGATGATAGGGAATACATTATCATACAGTCACCCCAGGACAAAAAGACAAAGAAATGGCTTCCTTCATCTCAGTCTGTCAACACATTAGTGCATAAGAGGTACAGAGATCTCCAGTGCTTGTAAATTACAAATTAGACATGACTATGCTCCCTTTTGATTCTGCTTTTGGTTTGAGGTTTTTCTGTCCAGTTTTGGTTGGTTTTTTTTTAATTTTTCACTGTAACTCAAAAAATCCAGATAAAATTTTTTAACAAAAATTTATCTCAGATTTTTCACAAAGGTATTCTCCCTAAACGTTACCTGCATGTGTAGCCCTGTGCTGGAAAGGTATCAGTTGTTCCAGAGTGGTACTGGTTGACTCAATAAATCATTCCCAGAAAATTCTGCATTATATCTTCTCACCAGAGTAGGCTCATCTGCAAGTGATTGACAACAACACAGCATTCATTTGTTTTTTTTGATTTATTTAAATACATTCATTATTGCTCACATACCACAATGATGTGTATTAAAAATAGATGATACATAGCTAATCCTAGCAGTTCCATAAAATTGTAAATTATTATGTGGTAACTTTGCTGCAATGAATAGTCACATAATACATTCATTGTGCCTTTTGGAGACACTACGGAAAGATAGTTCAAAGTCCACCTCATAAAGAAGGGTGTGCTTGAGTGTGGTAAAGACAGGGCTAAAGGAGGGTGAGAGTGCTATTTGTAATGGAACAGGGCTATCCAATCATCTCACTGCCACCCTGTTAGACCAACCTGTCAATCAATCATTCGTTTAATAATCACCCATAGAAATCATCCCTAAACTCGGGTTATTTAGCACTTTATGCCCATTTAAAGCACAGTTATGACCTTGTAGTTAGCTTCAGTTATGCAAAATATGTATACTACATTTTGCATACAAATAGCAAAGGCAGGAAGTTAATCATGCTATTTATAAAACAAAACACCCTAATGTTAAGTGAATGGCTTTTCTGCCATGGTTCAGCCAGGTAATGAAACATGTGCCTGAATTTAAGCACATGAATCACTCTATTGATTCAAAAACAGTCTGCAGGTGCCTAGAGTTCAGTGTGCACTTGAGTTGTCTGATGGATCAAGGCCTCCCTCCGTTACAAGAATGCACAGAAAGATGTTTGTCAGGTTCATTTCAGGACTGTATGTATACGGACAACATGAGTGAAAATGACAAAGTAAAAAATAAAATAACAATTAAAAAAAAAGGGGTAGGTCAGGAAAAAGAAGATACCAAGAGCAGTGTGGCATGTTGGCTCTGTCTTGCTGTGATTCCAGCCCTTTGGGAAGGGCTAAAGTGCTGCCCTTGGACCAGTGTATCAGTAGTTTTACCTAACCTTGCCTTTTGGCTTCCCCTCAGATGCACTGTGCTATGTACTGGATCTGCAGTGGTACCTTACTTTTGGTAGCTTCTTTCTACAAGCTTACCTGGTTGTGGCTCCACAAACCACCATAGCAACACTCCCTGGGGTAGGAGGATGGTGTGAGTGGACGATTGTGCAACTTGTTGTAAACTCACTGCTGCCTGCTGCATGCAAAACATCACATTAAAATACACATGCGAAATCATTCCTTAATATATGTTTTAGACAATATGGGAGAATAGTGTCAGATGTAGTACAGAGGCTTCTCATGCAACCTTGTGTAGCAAAAGAACTATTATTAAGTTTTACTGTGAGTGAGAGAAGATGAGGAGTTTCTTTAAAGTGTATTCAGGAAAAACTGTAAATACCAGAACCTTTGGTACAGAAAAGACAAGTCTGAACTCTAAAAGCCAAAACTTGTGTCTAAAGAAGATGGCCCAGCTCCCATGAACTTCTTCAGAGGCAAATAGGCGCCTTTAAGAGCACAGGATTTAACCAGGCATGAGCAAACACAAGGCAATGGAGCATGCAGGCATCACTGGTGAGTAGGCAAACAAAAGGTGGCCTCCTGAGCAAAATGTGTTTTAATTTGATATTTGTAGGAAAAAGGGGGATAAGAGACTTAACTGGTTTATAAGTTTTAAAGCAGAGGACAAAGGAGAATAGCAGACTTAAATCTGAGAGCTTTTTGAGGTCTGGATGAAGTGGGAGAAAGAGTCTGGGGGGGCTGAAAGAGAATGCATTGGTGAAGACGAGCATAAACAAATTGGTCCGTGTAGTGCATGGGATACAGAACTAAGTCACTTGTGACATGTTGGAAGCCATGAAACAATTTAAAGTCAGAGGAGCACTAAAATTTATAAATAAGGGACATATCTAACCAATAATTCCATTTTTCTATGAACTGGTCTCACACTCCTGTATCTCCCAGGCTACAAGGATACTAAATAGTTAATGCTCTGAATAAAACATCTCTCCAGCCCACTTGTGATCAGTATGCGTTGAAATGTTCCTGCTCAGACAGTCCCTTTGACCTGAGGAACATATAGTGCATTTATTAGCACTCTATGCTACTGTCCAGGGTAGAAAGGGCTCAGCTCCTTCTAGTTTAGGCAGTGTAGTGCTTCCTACTCTCCATTGCCTGACCTCAAACCCTATGCTAACAAGTTTTCCACTGTTAGCACTGATCTTCTTGGAAAAGATAATAATTTAAAAGACTGGAGAAGTGAAGAAATCCAACAAAAACTGGGTAGATCATGAAAAGTGCAAGTAACTTTAGTGGGATTTGGGGGTACCAGCATCCTCATTATTTGTTCCAGGGCACTGTAAGGAAATAACACCAGCTTCTTGTGTTCGAGGAAGTCTTCTGTTAAAGCAAAGGGAATGCTGTTTTGCTGAACAGCACAAACCAACACAACAATAGTGTTTACAAAGAACTTCAGATGCTTTACAATAAATCTGGATGTGCTTAAAAATCCCATAAGGGTTTTAAAAAAATGTGAATGTGTTTTCTCAAGTAACTATTTAAAGCATATTAGAGTTTATTTAATTGCATTGGGATTTTTCAAAGCATATCAGGGCAAAACAGTAGAGTATAGGCCCCAATATGCTAATTAATAGCTAGCTAGACCCCTGAAATAAACCTGCTACACTTCATTAATCAGACGGTAATTGAATTGGCACAGTACTTCTGTGCAAACTATATGTAGATTGAACTACCAGTCCTGCCAATGGAGAGGGTAGCTTCCTCCACACAAGTATGTTTTTGGACAATGCACTAACATTTTTTTCTGTGAGCAGTTGGCCTTTATGATACTTTTCTACATGGAAAAATCTCACATTTCTGAACTCACTGAATTATTGCTCATGTTGAGACACTTTTTAAGGTGAGTACTTTTCAATGACCACAAGTTCAGGTCAGGACAAAAGAACAAATCAGAACTGATATGCTTTGGTTTGTCATCTAAAAACATCTGCCTATTAATATTATTAGAAAATAATAGTGTTGACAGATGTTTCATTTACAACATTTATTTTCAACTGTATGAAAACTAAATAGCTGGGGATTGAACTGGCAAATAGTAAATACTTTGCTTACAGAAAATAAAACAAGAATTTTCCAGCAGGCGTGATGAATATTCCTTGTCTGTAGTCAGATCTGATAAAAGACTTAACAGGATGAAAAGGAAATGGACAGAAAAAACTCTTCAAATTTATAACTTTTTAAAATGAAATAACTACTGAGAATTCCTTCAACTTTAGAAAAGAGACCACATATTTGTGTATGACCTTGGGCAAGTCACTTTGGTCTGAGGTACTTTTCAGGGTAATTGGCAGAAGCTGAAAGCTAGATGCCAGAGGCAGCTTCTGCAGCACTGAGCTGTTTAATTCCAGTTTAAATCAGTGGGAGTCAAGCACTCCAGCATCTCTGAAAGTTCAGAGATCTGTATCTATGGATCCCTTATCTGATCTGCCATTGCTCGCCTGTCTTCCCTGTCATAAACTTCTGTGGTACTGTCCACAGGCTTCAAGTCAGATATCCATTGGAACATATTCCTGAACTGGATCCTTAGCATTTGGCAGTTTTGAAATTTTCAGTATCTTCTGCTAGACTGCAAATGGTGTCATATCTACCTACCCACCCACCTATGTACCTACCTACATTTTATTCATCTCTTGAAGTGTGAAGCCATTTTTATAGGGAGGAAAAAAGACACCTTTTGATTGCAAGCAAGCACACAAAGTTTCAGGGTAAAGTAAGACTTAGAGACTTAGAGAAATTTCTAAGCAAGTGAAAATTACCCTGGATAGTGAAAACACTTGAATATTCTTAATTAACTATAAGACTTACAATGCACACCAGCTCTGATGTGCCCATGCCTGTGTGTGCATGCATGCTCGCATGCACACTGCATGTATGTCAGAGTGCCAATACACTCAATTCCTATGGTAAGATAAACTAATAAGCAGCAAAAAAGGATGGGATTATTTTTAAGATATAGTTGTATTAATACATGCCCATCAGGGCAACGATAACAAATTAACATCATGTTAAAGGGGAGAAACAGCTGTGATAGTCACATTGTTTATCAGAGGAAGATACAGTTCTTTGATCTAAGAAAAACAAAGGAAATTACCTACTGTTTTTTCAACAAACAGTTTAAACCGATTAGGTATTTTGAACTTCCATGCCTATTGAGGGAAACACTATCCTTAGAGTTGGCTTGTTAACAAAAACTAGTGTAACACTTTGGGGAATATATTCTCCAGCTATCTTATTTCTTCTAATCATTGTCCCCTTTCACTGGAGAATTTCACATTATTCAGCAACATATGGACCAAACATTTCTTCAGTAATCATGTCTGAACAAAGTAATCATTCCCTCATTAACCAATTATTCCTCAGAATCAAATGAAACAGACATATTTGCTAAGACAATTTCCTTTAATAAACCCTATGGAACCGTACCTTGTGCATACCCCATCCAAGTAGTTTAATTCAAAGATCACAATGTAGATGACAAAGAGGGATTCTTGTTTTACACTGGCAATAAGTGATCTCAGGAGCAAGGTTAGGGATGAAATTAATACCAGATTAAAGAAAAAAGAGCAATGTTAAAAGGGCAGTAATCACTGGCTAAAAAATTAACCTTTTGTATTCCATGCTATCCTTTTTCTGTATGCTTAAAGCTCAGAGTACAATCCTGTTCCTTTTAAAGGAGGTTGAAGTGCAGGTGGAAAGACAACTCTGAAAAGGCCACTAGTCTATGTGATACTCAAAACACACACAGAACCACGATGGAAAAAATGTTTCAATGTTGGACAAAGAAACAAACCTTCAAAATATGTGGCAGTTCAGAAAGAACACAGGCAAACTGTGTCTGGTGAGTCTTTAAAAACTTCTGGCTGTTTGGATTTCTAAGTAGGCTTATGAATAAAAATCTGAACTTGAGACTTCAAAGTAGAATTTATCAAGCTGGTATGTGTTTACTTGTTGTATACAGTAGTTTCTTTACCTCTTTGTCAGATATAATTCACTTCTCTTTTTGATAGATTAGAAACTTCATTACAAACCCAGAAAACTGAAAATGTAATGTTATTCTAGCTTTCTTCTTTTTAGTACTGAAATAGAGAGCTACAAAATGAACAATGAACTCTCACTTTAAGATACAGCCAGGATTTCAGCGTTCTCCAATTCCTTTGTTTCATCATGCTGTTTTCAGAGAAAAATACAGCCCAAGTATATACTGTGGGGATAGTCAGCTGAAAAGCCAAATTCTTTATGTTTCACTTGTCTAAAACTTCCAGGGCCTGAACATTGTGACCAATATCTTAAAATGCATTTTGAACATCTTAAACTCTGCTTAAGTATTACTCTTATATCTTACCATGAATTTTGAAATTTTTTAGGTTCTTCTTAATTATTACCATCTTGAGGTATTTCTGATTTGCAGTATAGAATTGGAATGGGAAACCAAGAACCACCACCTTCTTCTCTAACACATTCTCTAGTGTTCTTTCAGCAGTAACTTGCAACTCAGCACTACTGTCCTCAGATCCTTCCTGAGCTTGAGATGCAGCTCACTTTATGCCGTTCCTCACAAGAACTGTGTTACCTGGAATTTTCATTTCTGCCACAATTGTCACCAAAACTTATTCTGCAAATCCCACACATGTTATCAGAGTGTCTATCAGAGCATCTCTGCTTACCTGGTCTTCAGCTTGGTGGTTTCCCCAACACGGCCAGCTAGCTATAAAATAGCTCATTGGACAGCAGTAGCAGCCCATCTGAGTTAATGATGAAATCAACATATACTGAAAAACTTGAGATACAAGCTGGGTAAAATAACCTGTTAGCCTATGCTCATTTTGGGGAAACTGTCTTTTTGCATTTTAGAAGCCTTGAATCATGTTGCCCCTACATGTTAATTCATTTGCTAAAGCAAAACTTTTTGAACTGTAGTGCAGATTATGCATGCAGGAGACATTACTTACAAAAGAGAAGTATGCTGATTATAATTAACCCATGATTATGTCCTTATTCAAACTAAAAATTAGCTCACAGTTGGGACAAATATGCCAAAAATACCTTCAAAAATGTCATTCATACACCCAAACGGTCTGTCTTCTTACTCTGATTATCTGTCTGGTAGTGTAAGGGTGCTGTTTTCATAATTCTTAGACTAATTTTATTTCTCTGCCTATAAATCAGAAGTCTTAACCAGTTAGTCATTCACAAGTGCCAGTAAGACGGACCTCCACAAAGTAGTGGTGACAGCTGTCACTCTATTGCAAAACACTGTAAAAAAGTTTTATTCTTTTCCCCTAGTGCTGAGGATATGGACACTTTTGATAGAGCTGTGGTGCTCTGTCTGTAATTTTCTGAATATCAGCATCAAATCACAAGCCAGCTGAGTCATAATTCTCATACCCAAGGGATTCTCAGATTAAGTTACCACATCTTTTTTTTTTAACAGAAAGCATTCACTTTCACTTCTGGTTTGGTCTCAAGGTAATAAATACAGTAATCATTTCTCCTTATATTTAGAGGTATTTCACTCACTTTATTATAGTGTTGTCTCCCAGGGCTGCAATGGTTCAGTATCAGCCATCATTTCTATGACAAACAAATAACAAGGCTTTAAGAATCCACTGAAGGATGAAATCTGGCAAATATGTTATCTTCATGAAAACAAATTCTTTACTTTAAAAATAAGAAAGCACTAGAATACGTTTTATTATTATTATTATTTTGCTCTATAGGTTTTTGAAACAGAACAACTGAATAAGCTTTGGGGGATTCATAACTCTTTCTATACAATTTCTCTTATGTAATATACTATATATGTGATGACACCTCTGTGTCTTTTTGGCAAAACATTAAATTAAATAGGATCTTAATCCACACCCATGACTTTGTTTTTGCAAAGTGATTACACAGTAAGAAAAGACATTTTAACTCCCTTGTTTTATGTGCTACTTATTCAAATTTGAGATCACTGTAAAAATGTGCTTTCACTTTTCCAAAGCAAATGCTGCTATAAATGAAAAATCTTAGCCACTTGCTTGGCTAGTCCACACAAAGCAGGCAGCATGTTCACTACAAACCAAACCGAACCAAATCAAACCAAACCACACCCTCAATGGACAGGTATTGCCTGTGAAGCATTGGCAATATCTGTATTGACCCATAAATTATGCAGCTGCTATTATATGTTCTTTCATGAATATTGTTCCAGAATTGCTATGATAAACCACGATCCTTAATCTACGCTTTAGGTATCCTGAACAGTATATTTTACTATGATAGTTTTAAGAGCCTTGACCTATATTTCTAAAAATTGATATGTTGATGACCTGGAGGTTTAAAGTTTCCTACATTCCCCCATGAAGAATAGGCTGTCATAGCTCTAGGAATATCTTTACGGTCTCTCTGAAGAAACACCTGGACATTAAGGATATTAGAAGCAAGCCACTGAAATTCTCTGCACACTACATGTTCCTTCTAAAAATTTTGCTTCAGTTGTCCTACACTGATCTATTTGAGAAACTCTTCTGTTTGCCAGCTAAGTGCCTCAGCAGCTCTGCAAAGTCTTCTTGTCTGAAACACGTATTGCCATTTGAGTGTGGGACACTTTGTACGAAACATTTGGCCTTTCCTATGCAAACTGCATAACATCACACTATCGCTTATTCTTCTTACAGGTTTTTTTCTAATTTCTTTTTTTTTTTTTGTCCAGCCTTTATCAGTACATTTTTTTAGTGGGACCAAATATAGCTGTATTTTTCCATAATACATTAAATATTCAAGCACATGTTGAATTTGACAATATCAGCATGGTCAGCCCCTGAGACAACATTAACTTTGCTCTGTTTCTTTTAAAATATCATCTGGCATGTTCATCTTTTGAGCTAGGGTTTGGATTACTTTTGGGCAGGATGGGGGACATATTTGTTTTTTCCCCTCCATCCAAAAAAAGGAGAGAGGGCAGGTGCATCCACAACACGCATAGTGGAGAATGCAGCACAACCCGGGAGGCAAGCGGGAGTGTGGGAGCAGGGCTGCAGGGTGAAAAGCAGTGCCAGGTGATGTCCCTTGCTTGGCCCCAAAAGCAATATGTTTGGAAAGGAAAGACAATATAACTGAGCTACTAAGCCCCCTCTCATTGCAAGGCTAATTAGCTTAAGTGGTTTGCCAAGTAAGTGCAATATTACTGCTTTTGGAGCTAGCTCAGTTAGATACTATTTTTGGAGGCCTCTCCATGTTAATTAAACATATTTCACTGCACGTTGTGAACATGCCATTAGCTTCCTTTCTACTTCTAATTAATGAAGAACCTTGACCACGGCTATGCATCATTATATTAAACTTCATCTTTTGTCCTATAAACGGATATATTACAGAAATTAAATAAATACAGCAACACACAGGATTTTATCAGTCATTTCTAAAGAAACTTAAAAGCTTTCATTACTAAAGGACAGCTAAAAACCCCATCAAAACTGCAGTCAACCAAAAATCTCATGCAGCCCTCTGCCCAGCAGTAAAAGTTCTCTTTCTGTTTCTGTAAGGTAGTCTGAACACAACTGCTAAACTAGCCCCAACACCTAATGAGAATTCAAAGTTGGGTGTTTTAAAGAAGAACTTATTTCAGTTTGTTTCAATTGGTTTCAGGTGATAGCATAATAACCTGAGAAGAGTCTTCTGCCAGGGGCTTCTCGTGGATACGAACACTGTATTGCTGACACATTTCCAAATAGATTTTGAGTGCTTCAGCACTGGAGCAGAGTTCAGCTACATAATCCACTTTTTGATGATCATATCTAGTAAGGTGTCTCTGCCAGGATTACAGCGACTAACAGGCTGGTGGCCAAGGTCAACACATGGTGCACCTTTTCTATTTTTGTCATAAACAGGGATTCAATTGAAGGTCTATCCTGAGGAAGCCCGGCCTACTGCCTTTGTAGTGATATGTCCTTATCAGGACATCACAGAAAATTATGGTGTAGACAACTTTGAATAAAAAAGAGGTGCTAAGAAAAATTAAGCTTGAAATCTCAGATTAGTTATCACCTTACCGAAGGGCCGGTGTGTTCCAGAGCTAGAGAAATACTCTGGTAGTGAGATAAGAGGCAAAGCCTGCTTGGCACTGCTGATCTTGGTCCTCTGGGGCTTGGAGGGACAAACTCCACAACTTTGTCATACAGAATCATTCCCTGCTTCCACTGTTTAAGACAAGGATCTTCAATTTACTTTTTAGTTTTAAGGAGAGGCTGTGGTCTTTAATATTTTCCTTTTTTTGTATATATTGTAGGTGCACATTGTTCTTGACATTAAACCCTGTGTGCTTCTCCCTTTTAACTTTCTCATATATCTTGGTTTCATCCAGTAATTTCAGAAATTCTTCTTGTTAAAGAGCACTGAGGGAGTGTGCAAAGATTTTCTTTGCCTTAATTAGTCAAGAAACAAACCCCAAACAACATTCACTTCAGCAAAAAGCATTTAGACAGTACTGCCTGAGTTCTTCACTCCATCCTGATGCCAAAGGCTGCTAGCTGGCCAAGGCAGCAGGTAATGGCAGAGATCTCCCCTTTCCCTCCACCTCAGGTTGTGCCTAAGCACATCAGAGCAGAACTGCAGCAAAAGTAGGTAGGCAGGTAGGTTTGCACTAACATGATGGGCTGTGAACCAGGGTGATTGGTATTTGGCCTTGGTTTTAGCATGCTATGGGCAAACGGACTTATTTGTTGTCTATGATTTTACTGTTCATAGTCCTTTGATATGGTGCACAAAAGTTACTATATAACTGGGAGAAAAACTTTGGAGTCAGATGAATTAATGCATCGTTAGTGAGCACTGTGCTGGAGAAAAAGTATGCTTCTTAGCAAAAAGTTTCCTTTGCTGGTAGCCCTTTTCTTGGACACCCTAATTTGCTGAAAAAGCATTGATAACCATTCTTCACATCATTCACTCTTATAGGCACTTTCAATAGGCTTTGCCTCTATTTTATTGATCTGAAAAGCCTTTAAATATTTGACCTAGTAAGAAAAAAATGGTATGCTCTGACTGAAATCCTGTCACAAAAACTTGTCTAGGAGGTTTTCCAGAAACAAACACACATGCCCATGTATATGGAGAATATATTCATCAGTTTGAATACCGATGTTGTACCTAAAAAATAATAAAAAAACCTTTCTTTTTTTTCCTGGAAGTGTACAAATGGTGACAGAATATGGCAAATGGTGACAGAATATGGTTAATAAGGACTTGAAAGATCTGAAACTTCCAGGAGAGGTTTTGTTTTGTTTTGTTTTGTTTTTTTAATTATGTCAAGCATACTTTGTAAATAGAAAGGTATTTATTAGCTTTTTTTTTTCTTATATTTGACTGATTTGGGTAATATATGAAAAATATTTTTTTACATGGGAAGTAATTAAAAAGTTTAGAAAAATGAAACTTTGCCGTCTGAAAATGCTAAACCAGAATATTTCAACCTTACTGAAATATTTTTTCTTGAAATTAAATTTTTTAAAGAAATAAACTTACCTTACTCAAAATGTTTTATGCTGATTAAATAGAATTTTTCAATAGAAAATAAACAAACAGGCATTCTGCTAGAAAATATGTTTCCAAATCTAGTCACAGTACATTTGCATGTGGCCTTATCCTGACTGAGATGGATGGGATCAGGTCCTTACGTGATTCATTCAGGTTGAGTTTTACATCCACTATCCTTGAGTGCCCTCAGACAGTACAGTTTGATACCAGTTCAAGGGAATTGCATTTCAATCACTAGGAGGTTCATAGAAAGTGATCATAGAAAAGGCATAAACACGACAACCCATTTCTAAAACTGAAGTGAATATTCATCTTCTTTTTTGCAATACTCATTCAACTTCATAAAATATTCACTGTTCATAAATAAATCAGCGCACCTTAGAGCTACAAATACATTAACTAAGTTTGGTTTTCTGTCACTGGGGCTAATTTTAGAGCTGTGTGAAAACGATTAAAATGTTTTCACAAAAAATTTGGCATGTAGATTTCCATTTTGTTACTGGCAATGCCTCATCTGCAGAACACTTTTTTCTGCTCAGTCTGTTTACTGGTTCACAAATTTTTTGCATTGCTAAATGGAAGCAAGCAAGGTAGCTCTGTCATTGCCTTCCTGCTGAGTACCTAAAGGGAGGAAAACAAAACTGGAAACAACTGTGTTAGGTTTCTAGGACTCCTCTCCTCCTCCCTGCTCAAGTTCCTCCTCACAAGCCCAACCCAGTGAATGTGACTGCAAAATCCTGACCCAGGTGTCAACACAAAGTGCTTTACCACAGGTTCCCATATGGCAATAACGTCACTGGCATCGGGATTTTAATCATTATTACTCAATGAAAATATTTTGCTTAAGGCAATCCACCAAAATGATAACAAGAAAATGTAGAAAAAAGCACTATGATTTTCAGTGGAAGGCTAAGTTTAGAGCTTTGTGAAAATGAACACACTGAAGGAAACCAGAAAAAAGCCCCAGGATTTTGGTCACAAGAAAAAGATTCATCTCCATCCAACATTAGCATCAGGACTGATGGAAAAAAGAAGACAAGACACTTCTTGCTGCACACATGGCACTACACTAAATGTTGTGTTAGAACTGCTCTGCCATTGGATTCTCAGGGGGTTCTGAAGTATGTCTGATCCTGACAGGCTATGGAATCCTGAAGTCCTACGAGTCAGTATGATGACTCATTAAATGTGCTACCAAAAATTGTTAAATTCACACAGGAATCTTCTTTTACAGAACTTCTAACTTGCTCCTCCACCGTCACACGTCTCACTGCTCACAGATGAAGTGTTACACTATCAAACTTGCAGGCTTACAGAGTCAGTCCCTGTACTGAAAATGCCAGAAGGAAAACATATTCTGTACCCAATAAATCATATACCCTGGCACTGGCCAAAATAGTCTCTCCATTTTTGTGATTCCCAGTCTAAAATAAGTATGGCTGGTTTTTTTCTATCTATATATTACTCCTCTTATCATCAGAACCATGATACAAAGCAATATACATCAAACCTGTAGCTAGCATCCTCAAGTTCTACATAAGTTTATCCAGTGAATAAATTATGGAATAGAAAGTCTACTCTGAAGCCCATGCAACAAGCTACCAGCTAAATCAGTGAAAAGAAATTAAGAAAATAATATAAAACCAATTGTATACTTCACTAAGGTATTCTAAGTAGAACTGGGAAATATGAGATAAATGTCTCCCAGCCACCTTAATGGGTTAACTGGCTCTATTGAGGGCAAAGAAACCTGGCAGATTTTCACCAGCTGAGAGCCTATGCCAAAGTTTTTTGATTTTTTTAGTTCTGGCATGAACCTGTTTTCCTTTGGTATTTGTCTATTCCTGGCATAAAGCCCCCATTCCTTCTATGAACAATAAATCAAAGAAAACATTTAATTCTTCTGAAGAGTCTACCTCTCAATAAATTATCCTTCTATTCTCTTTGAGGCACTGCTGCCTCCTTCACTGACCTCCCATTCCCTAGACACTTGAAAAATGCCCTAATATATATCTAAACTTTTCTGTGATCCTCATTTCATTTTTCACCTTTGCTTTCCTCATAATTTTTTGTGAAATTCATTCTCTAATACTCCCAGATCTCTCTCATACCTGGGTGTTTTACACCTCACATATGCCTGTGTCTCAACCTTTAATTACTTTTTCACATCTTTATTTACCCACATTGACCTTTTTTACTTTCTAGTGTATATATTGCTGGCTAGGACATGTAACCCTTGGCCACACATTAATTTATCATTGCACATTTTCCATTTCCTTTCTGTGGCCTTTGTACAAAATTCAATTACTTTATTCCATTGGCTTTCAACCAAATCTTACCATATGTTTTCAAATTTTTTCCTCTGAATTTCAGCAACTTATCACCAACCATTTAGCTCTGACTTTATTATTAATGATAAAATCTGGGTTCCAAATATGTAACCAGTTACACATACTCAGATGCACACAAGTTTTCTTTCCAAAGGTCCATACTGTGCAGCAGGCTGGGAGCCCTGTCAGTGGAGCTCTACACCTACTCAGACTCACATACATTTGGAGAACCGAGGTCCTATTGAATTCTGGATTTTTGCCAAGTTTTCACTGGGCATGTTCTGGAATTTGATCAACACATAGGACTTATTCATAGGTGAATAGTATGTTTAATTAATTTCACTTCCTATTCTGTTCAGGAAAATAGCATTTTTTATTAGTTCCCTCCTTTTACATTTATTAAATACATGCACTGTCCCCTCAAACATAGGCAAACATTTTATGTTTTCGGATTTCTGTTTAAGTTGTGGAATCAAACAGTGAGCAGTCATGAGCCTGCTGGCACCATTTCTGTGTTGCTGTTGGATGGCTGTGGCCCTTGTGATTGGGCTTCCTAGTACAAGCACTCTGCAGCAGCTGCTTTTAAAAGTCTTTTTCCATAAACAGTGGTGCCAGTAAGACTAACCCAGACTTGCAGTGTTCAAGCACAAAGAGGATGCAAACACAGCCAAATGTATCTGCTGCAAAAATGTAAATCAATAATCACCTAAAATTATTTGTAGCAAGGCTTTTCCAGTATTATCCAGAGCAATCAAGGAGTTGACCACTTATGGCAGCACTTCTACAAACTGATTTTTCAGGTCAATTGAAAATGAATCCTTTTCAAATCCCTGGCCAAACTGAAAAATAAATAAATATTGTTTCTATTTGGTCTATAAACATTTTTCCAGCTATAAGTTCAAAGTGTTTGAAAGACAGGTACTGCCATTTCCTGGGACAGAAAAATCATGAGTAACGGCTATCTGCTGACTGAGTATTAATGCCGAAACAAGGCAGTTGGTTTGGGATCTGGGGCACTCCTTACCTGGCAGAAAACTTTCTTTTTGGGATAGATTATGTGTTTTTTTGTGATTGTCCACAGCTGAGAAAGGTCTACTAAATACAGCTAAATAATTCAGAAAACCAGCCTTAAGGTGGTTCAAATAGGGCATTCAGAAAGAAAGGTACATGGATTCAGGATTTATTCTGCATAACTTGGTGAGCTGATAGCTACTCCCAGTCACAGAATTCAATATGCTAAGCTTTGGTAGGTTTCGTCTTTGCCATCTTTTTTCCCACAGTCTTAATTTCTCTCTCAACCTGTTGCTTCATCTCAGGGACTCTAAGGTCTCTGGCAGGTTGCTGCAACCTCTGATACAACAGGAACCCCTCAGTAAGCAGAACTCCACAGGGTACTTTCATGCAGAGAAGTAACACTGGATTAAATTATATGTGTAAAAGCTAGAAGAACTCTGGAAGAATTCAACAGCGGTAGGGCTTGTGCAGAGGCAGAGGAAGTTGCAACACCCATGTAAGATGTGACACTTCCAGAGGCTTTGGCAGGACTCCACTCTGCGTATCTGCTACACAGATGCAAATGCACAGCGCGTGCTTCTCTGTGGAGCTGTTAGCCACTGTTGCTACAGTGCACGAAGAGGATTATTAGTTAGAAAGGATCCCTTCACTCATCCGTTGCAAGGAAACACCGTCTCATGGTGTGGACTCGCTCTTGTCTGCACACCTATGTTCAGGATATTTAATGTGCTGAGAAGCAGACATGATCTGAAACATCCACCATACGCAGATCCTGAAACAGAGTTTCAAGTAAGATCTTATTTGTGCATTTCAGTGCTTGTTAATCATATTCATTCACATTCCTAGCAGGCATATGGGGAGAGTCTATACAGAAGCCAGCCAAGAGGAAGAAGCAACTAAAATAAACAGATGGGTGGACAGGGAGGAAATAATATTAAGTAGTTAAACACATAATATAGTGTCTGGAGAGAAAAATAAAAGGGCTAAGAAAAAAATATCAGGGAAGAACACTTCTCTCCTTCCTTACAACACACACAGAGCAAGTGATAAAGGCTTTTGGGGAAAAATGTTGTGTCTGTAAACAAATAAAGAGATTTTAAAGATTAGTATAAGGGACCTAGCAGCACATGTAGAGCAGACAATCTCCATTTTATGTTACCCTGGAATAAATAAAAATAACTATACTCTCCTTCAGTGAGGTTCTTCTAGATTTACACTTACATAATTGAAAGCAGAATCTGGTCCAGAAAGTGGATTATTGAATTTAACCAAAACATTATGATGAAGTGAAAAATCAGCAGAGGCTAAAATAGTGATGGATATAAACTCCAGCTGGTCAAATAATGAAAGACAGATTCATGAAGATGTGACTCAAATCTGATTTTTTTGCTACCAGTGAATTCCCTCTCTTCATTACTCTCCTAGTCTCTTATTTAAAAGTTTAGTCATGTAGTCATGGCAAAGAAACAATACCATGTGAAAACTGTCAATGTAGTAAACAATTCACCAAATAAACCATCTGAACTACACAGGAAAAAATGAAGTATTCGTTATCAGTATTTACGCAAGTGCAGATAAAGTAACGCACAAGGAGACAAATTCTTTGCCTCTGTGATTCCTCTATTACTCCACAGCCAGCTCTGATGTGATCGTGCCCTCATTAGGTGCAGGGCCTCACCAACAAAAGGTGAACTAGACGGATCTTTAACTCAAGGATTTAAAATCTAGTTAATGAAGAACACATAGGAAAAAAATACCATAATGTGTATGTTGGGAACTCCTTAATGTCTCTGAGATCACTCATAGTGATGGTGGCAAAAAAGAAGGGATGAATGTTGAATCAGCTCCACTTCCAGTTCAGCAAAACTCCCTTCCTAGCATATTAGTACAAAGCTAGCAACAACACTCATCACAGAATAATGAAGAATGTTGAAGCACTGGTAACCACAGGACAGAAGTGTAAAAATCCAGTGTCTGGACTGGATCCAACCTGCCTGGAATAATTTGAATTTTCAAAATTTCACATTACATTTTAAATGCATGTCTTTAATCTGTGTAGCTGTATAGTAAAAGGAGACGTTGCCTTAGCAGAAACCAGTAAGCACTGCCTTCCTGTCTGTCAGAAAGAGAGAAAAAAACTAAGAGGGACATGAAGAAAAACTGAAAAGAGTGAAACAGACATGTCTTGGAAAACAGCAATAGAGCTACCATTCACTTAGAGTCTCCTGCACAATGGCAGTTTCATGGTTGTGCCCATGAAAGCAGACTGCCTTTTTTTGAAAGAGGGTGACATTTGCTGCTTAGATGTAATAGAGAAAAGAACAACAATGCAGCTCTGCTCTCTACCTTTCCCAAGTGGAGCAGATATTCCAGGCTCTTGGCCTACTAGAAGGGTTTAGTGAGCACATGGTACTTCCCTTTTCAGTCCTGCTGCCTTCTCTCCATCCCTAAAGAGGAGAAAACTATTTAGGACCAAGTGAGTTTTAGATACGTGTAAACCCCAGGGATTCAGTGAATCAAATGTTCATCTTTTAGGATTTGGAGTAGATAGAGCAAATACCATAACTTAAATGAGCAGACACAAAGTCTATCTTCCTAGGCTTGCTAGGGACAATCTACTATATGTATTTTCTCTGTGAGATCTTCTCCTTCATCCCAAGAAATATGGGTAATCTACACATTCACCCAAATGTTGCTATCTAGACCACACCGCTGTAGGTACTGGGAATGCAGCAGTTACTGGTTTGCTCTTTTGGTTTTCGGTTTTTTTTCTTCTTCAATGTGAAAATAAGTATAAAGGAAGGGGAGGAGCTTGGAGACAGCTACTGTGTTTCAGAGGTGCAGAAAAGTCTGAGGGGACTCACATTTATGAAGAGACAGTGATTTTATTTTGCTGTAGTGCTTGAGGGGAGTGGAAAGGGAAATCTGTAAAAGAAAAAAAAGTCTGCTCTGAGGCTGCTTGCCTGGGAATTACTTTGGGTTGCTGCTGGGAGCGAGGAAGAGATATCCAGAGGAGGAGAAAATGGTAATAATAAACCACAGGTTGTTGTGAAGATGGGAAACAGAGTGCAGGGAAACACAAAGTGTGCTGTGCTCCTCAGGCTGGGCTACGCTAGTGCCGTGCTAGCTCAATGACTTCCTGAAGCAATGAGCCGAATCTTCACAGAGACTTTGGAAATGTGTTTCTGTCTTAGGAGATAGGTGTAGCTACAGTTACACTGCACCACTATCTGTTACTATTTCCAAGTTTCGGAAGCCAGAAAAAAAGGAAATTAATAGTGTAAATTGTTAGAAAATAATAATTTTAAATTATGGTAGACAGGTTTTATTCTCAGTTTTCTAAGTCTCAGGATTTAAAACATTTACCACCAGTAGTTTCCACCTTTCCTAAGAGCAGCGACTTGTTTGGGCTTTTTTTTGTATTCAGATTAGCTTAACATTCCTCTATTTGTTGCAAAAAGGAACCTTTTGTAGACTTACAGGCTTACAGCCTTACAGGCTGCAAATGATGGTATTTTCCACAAGCCATTTAGAACATTACTTGGGATTTTAAAAGATGTACCCAGACTTTTATGTTGCCTGCATTATCCCTCAGAAGATAAGCACCAGCTCACTAAATTCAGGGTTAGATTTAGAACTGAACATTTCTTATCATTCTTTATAGCGTAGATAGTTTTCTCCATTGAAAGCACACACCTGAAATTTCCCAGCTCGTAGGTTCCCCCCAGGAATGAAATTCCATGCTGTGCTCCCCATTTTTGGATGAGATATTGCCACAGTCTGTTCAAAAGGCTCATATGAATTCACTGGTTTGGAGCAAATGACTCTTCACTCCAAAATAAGTAGAATGGACGAGAAAACGGATGTAAGTTTCAACAAGTTTTACTCGCAGATCTGAAGGGTTTCCTTTATATTTTCATAAATAATGACGTTTTCCACTACTAGGAAGATTCCCTTGCTCTGTGTTTGTGTTTAACTGCCACTTGTAAGAATTATGCAGACACATCAGTAGGAAAAATGCAGTTCTTCAATTGTGTTCAGAAAGCATGGGGATAGCTTTTCTTTATTATTATTGGTCTAAAAAGCATTAGTATTGACTTACAGATGGTCACCTATGCTGGAAGCTTATGAAAGAATTTTAAATTGTGGAAAGATTATTCTAAATTTAGGGAAACATCAACTCCCTAATGCTAAAGGTGGAGTCATGCTGCTAAACATATTAGTATTTCTTAATTCAAACACCTGTTCTGCCTGAAAGATACATAAAAAAGCTCTTATTTATTGCTTGCATCTCCATTTCAGATTTAATCTCACTATAAATTCATCTCATGTTAATTTATGTGCAAACAAAGACACACACATTTTAAATATCCGAAATGCTGGAAATAAACTTATTTTTAATTTTGTGCTTGTTTTCCATTTGTCAACCAGCAAATGAAAGGACTGAATAAATCATGCACTAATTGCCAGCGGTGCTAAATTTAGTGTGAGATCTGGAATCCTTTTGATCAAAACCGCTGAATATGAAATCGTCCTCAGCTCTCTAGGCAACTTTATCCGCCTTTCTATTCTCCATCTGTCAGTCACCTGGGAATTTGTGAACTATTCCATATGTCAGGCTTGTCAATCACAATGGAATGTGGGAACTATCTGCCTACTGCATAGGAATTCTTGTTAAAAATTAATCTGCATTAAACTAGATGTTCTATATTTTGAATACCGTATTGTTTAGTGTTGCTAAACATTTTTACCTATATAAGGCTAATGAGAAATTATATTTGACATGATTATTTGGATATGTTTTTGCAAGGTTTTTTTATATACACACTGAATTTTTTTTTCACTAGTTCTGGAAGACTTGGGAAATGTTGGTTTTTTTCACCTATTTCACTTGTCCTGAGTTTTCTCAATCAGTTCCTCAGGGTCTGGAATTTTAGATTCTTTTTCTCTGTCTAAAGGTGATTTTTCTTTCTAAAGAGTGGCAAGGAAGTTTGTTGCAGCTACCTTTGACTGGGTAATTTTAGACAGAGAAAATATATCCTTTCCAATCTCCTCTCAAGTCGTTCTCTAGAACTTGTTGAACAGTTCAACCCAGAAACTTTAAATGTATAATCTACATTAACAAAAAACAAAATAAGGACATGGCCAGTTGTTTCACAAAATGATAAGTTGAGGGAGATCTATTTTGACTTAAAGAAAATTTATTTAAAAATTCTGTTTGCTTTCCCTGTATTTTCATAAGGAATGATTTAAATATACCTTCTGTTGCAATGGGGTGAGCTACAAATGTATCTATTGAATCTTCTGCTATTAATAAATTACTTTGGATCACTTCTTCAATTAAAGTTGAAATCACACAATTTTAAGTGGAATTAGCTCTGGTCAACTGCAATTTTCTATACAAAGTTAAAAGCAAACCACAACATTAAATAGCCTTTCCAATAAATATTCGAAAAATTTGGATTCGTGTTTATGCTGTTGAATTACATGAGATTGGGTTTGGTGGGTAAGGAACACCCTGCTGAACAGCCCTTATGATGCCTTCTTTTCTTATTCCAGCCCTTTCCCCTCTTTGCCCTGCTTCTTGCTGCTGTTTTTTTTCTGTTAGTCACCCATTTCCAGTGGTGCAAATATTCAGGTGGGCTGTGTGTGCTGGGAGCTGAAGTTTCATTCACCTGAAGGTCACCTGGTTTTTCTTGCAGACAACGGGGACACCCACTGAAAGTCAGCTTGGAGCACTGGCTCCCATAGTCTGCTCAGGGCCAAGGGAGCGTCCACTTGCCTTTAGTGGCTGCTCTGCTACACTTAAAATTAGTAATGTTGATATCCAAATCACCAAAATACTCAAGTTATCACTGACGGAAATCTTAAATTTTGTACTCTTTCTTTTTTCTACTTCTCTGGCAGCAACACTGCACAACACACGTCATTTTTGCTTCTAATGCCCTTGTTAAAAGAAAATGTAAATCTTATACATGTTTAAACCATGAAATATATACACATTTTTCTGTATGTAATTTAAAATCAGGAAAATATCAAAATCAAGTTTCTCCTTTATCTTCAATATATGGAAGAAATGCTTGAAGGTTATTTAAAGGATATTTACAAGCATAACTTATATCAATTTTTAAAAAGTTATTTATCATATGAAAAGGCAGATATGTAATGAAAAATGATGTTCCTCAAACTTCTAATACATTCCCTGATAATTCTAAGTTAGAAACAAAAAATGGTATTCCACTGCAATGAATGTTAACACAAAATGTTTCTTATTAACTTCTGTCTTAGTATCTTTCTCTAAGGCACATAAACATGAAATTTACATTTTATTTTAATTGTGACTGTGTTACTAGGAAGTTTATTTTTTTCTACATTGAACTTTAGAATGATCTTTTGTATCTAAAAGTTTGCCTGTTTTTTCCAACTATCATCTGATCAAACAGAAGCTATACTGTCCCTTTAGAATGTTTTCATTACTTGTATTCCATAGCCTCTCTCAGGAACTGAAGCCCAGTTTTATGCTGTCTTTTGCACAGTTTACCTCTCCCTTCCTATTCTGTACTTTTGACTATTAAAATTTTGAATATTTGCACAAACACTACTGTGACTTTTCAGCAGTCTTCTGAACTTCTGTAATGTAGGAACTTCATAAATGCTTCTGAAAAATAATTTCAGTGCTTTTTAACTATGTCAGCAATTTAACTAATTTCTTCCTCTATGGCTGTTAAGAGTATCTCATGTTGTAATAAAGGTGCAATAAAGAAAAAAATTAAAATAATAAAACAGTGCAAGATATATACATAACACTGTAAACACACGCAGTGCCATTGAAGACCATGTACTACAGACCAAACTCAAAGGAAAAGAGTCTGCAGGAGCAAGGTTTGGTTCTAAATCCCCCTTCCACCTTGAAAGTTACTCAGTTTTTCCTAAGCTTTATTTTTTCTCCCTTTTAATGAGATTGAAACCCAGGAAAGAACTTCGCCTCTAATCCCATGACTACTTACATTTTTATTACAACCTCCCAGTTAGGACTGTACTTCAAGGCTTTCTGGAGGAACAGACACATTGTGTTGCTTGGATAAAAGTCTTTTACTACAGTGGCTTCTCCAAAGAAGCTCACTAGTCCAGAGGGAAATTATTTTTCATTTCAGAGTCCAAGAACTTTTGTATGCATCAAACTGTAGCTATCTCAAAAATTTGTCACTTCACCTATGCATTACCTTCATGGCTTACTTTTATGTTGTCTTGAAAAGAGGCTGGATGAGTCAGTGGATGTCCCCACCAGACACTGCTTCTGTTGCTTTTCAAGGGAAAATTAGCAGAAGTTCTACCTTACATTGACTAACCATTATTAGATGGTAAAAGCAACATGTGCATACTTTCACCTCTAAATACCAATGATTTCAGGCAGAACTAAAAAGGAAACTTAGGCAAAAAAGCATAATGCACTAGGTGACTCAACAGTTTGCTGTTTATAGGCATCCCACACCTGTTGGCTGGTGTAGGTAGGCATTGCAGTTCTCTGTCTCCAGGCCTCACATGTAGCTAGCTCTACATCAGTCTTCAAGACAATTGATAGAGCCTGGAGATAAGGCTCAGTTCAGGCTCAGGCCAGCTGGCATGTATATTTTGAAACATAAGCATTTCTGACATAGGAATTCCTTCCCTGATTTTTTTTTCTATTAATTTTCCAACAGAAAAGTAAAAATACCCAAAACCCAAAATGGTTTTCAAAAGTTTACTTTCAATTGCTAAATATTTTTACCTCTTCAAGCAATACTTTGCATTGAGGACTGCTCTCCCAGGAACATCAGAGCTCCCAAACACTGAGGAAGATGATCTGCTCCTCACCTTGATGTCACCTGCTTCTTCACAGTCTGCAGTGATATGACTGTCCTTCTCTGACATCATTGCTCTGTCCCAGTGAGCCTGGCTCAGGAACCAGGGTGAAAAGTCAATAGTCAAAGAATTTTATAAAACATTTTAAAATTTTTATATATTAACATATTAAAAATAAACAGCCAAAGATTAAGAGACCCATTCTAGGATGTCTTGAAATTTCAACTTGATATATGCATTTATATGTATTTTATAGATATATATGTATATATTATTATATATGTATGTTTATATATGTATATGTACATATATGTATATATATATATATACAGAGCCACAGGTATTTTCTTTTTCAATTTCAAGGTATGTGTTATAGAAATGCTTTCAATATTTTTCATTCAGACTACTCCAAATGGATAAGAGGGTGAGCGTGCAGAAAAACTGAACAATCTATAGCTGGGTAAATGCAGTTGTTCCTTTTAAAGTAAGTGTAGTCCTGTGACCATGCCAAAAACTTCCAGCAAAGTAACAGGAGCTGCAGGGTGAATAAAGGAGAGATCAAAGTTTCAGCAACCTCCTCCCTTACAGTGCTGCCCTAGAGTGCTAAGCCTAACATAGTTTCATCTTGACTCTTAATTGTAAGACTATGAGTTTGGTGAAGGAAGCCTTTTAATAGTGAGAAAGAAATAATGTTTACTGTTCTGAGAGATACCATGAGTTCTAAAGACTCAATTTAGGAAAGATAGCAAGAAAAAAGAGAAGCTTAAAGGTGCTAAGTCTGATTTTAGCAGAGTTTTTCTTCCTGTTCCTTACAGCAGAACATTTTCTGTGATGTCTGTATTTCCATGTCTGCATGCTTTGGGTGTAGCAAATTATCCATGAAACTGCTGATTTACTGTGAATTAAGAGAAAAGAAGATCTATGACAATACAGCTGTTAATATATTTGCCTTTTATTGTGATTAGCCAAGACAAATAATGTTTCAGAAAGAGAGGAAATTATCTATCTATAGAAAATGAGAGATGCCCCAAATAGAAAGATAATCTATCTTCCAAAGTTTATACCCACGAATATAATGTCCTCCATATGACTTTGTTTTCTCCACTTATTCAAAGAAATTCATTCTGTGCTGTGAAAAAGCAAGTTATCTGTATTGAAGCCACAGAGGTTATCCAGCCATTTTATCAGGATTTTAGGATGCTAAAGGAAGGAGCAGTCAATTAATAAAGTGTTACATTTTCTTTCTTCCTCAAATTTTTCTTTCTTTTCTTGCCCTTGCTTATTAGAACAACTGGAAATAACAACAACAACAACAACAATAATAATAATAATAATAATCACACACCCACACATCCACTCCCCAACATAAGTTATTGGATATATCTTTTCCTGATTAGAATTTTCACTATGTACTGTAACTTTAAGGGATATTGATCATTTAACAAGTGGCCATCATATTTTTTGATTTTTAGGTGAGGCATGGACATGCACAGACACATCATACAACCACACAGAATGGTTAATATTAAAAGCTAGCCATTGCCAAACAGTTCAATGCTGACCAGGAAAATGTAATTTCTGAGTATAAGGGAAAGTCATGCTTAGTCTTGTTTTGTTTTTGGTGGCCTGTACATTCCAAAATATACCAGTATTAAATTTTTAAGCAGCAGTTTTTTTCCCCTTTTCTTTGCTGCCTAAGGATGACTTAAGCCTTGTGCTGTTGCCTAGCATAAATCTCCTCCTGCTTCTTTCCCTGATTTCCAGCAATGAGTAAGTATCACTTCAGCTTCTGGCTGATCACAACTGATTGGCATCCAGGACAGAAGGGTCTCTCCCAGAGACCACATGAAGATACACTTCAGTATGAAAGCTCAGCAGTCATACTGAGCTTCCTTACTAGCAGCCATCCTCAAATAAAAATTAGTAGATGCTTAGCCTGCTTCCTTCACCACTCTTGCCGTCCACTTGAGACTGCAGCTTGTGCCCTCGCTGCTGTGGAGATTTTTGGATAACAGCTACTCATCAACCCTCAGCCCAGTTCCAGAGACAGTCCTTGCCCTCCATTCTTCAACGTAATAGGCTGAAGAAAAAGATCTGAGCAGCTCTTGCCTTCTCCAGTTGTAAAGGGTGGACTCTGGCTCATATTACATCATTTGCAAGATGCAGATCTTTCTCCTTAAATCAGCTGAAAAAGGAGCTTCACTGTCAGGGAAATATCCAGGCTTGAATCTGACTTATGGCTGGGTTTTTTTATTTATTTATTTATCTATTTTGGGGGCAGGTTATCTTGTGTTGTTTTGGCTGTTTTTTTTTTTTTTTTGTTGAACAGTGGAAGAACACTAAAGCAGTACTTTGAAAAATGTTACAAGGTATAAATAGCACTGCTGAGAGCAGAACACAGGCTTTGTTGTGTTATCACACAGCAGATCCAACAATATACTACAGATCCATATTGTCAACTGAAATGGAAAAGAAAAACAGTTCAACAAGAATGCTTCTTAGGAAAACTACCCAATTTACTCATGTGTGTCTCAAGGCCAAAGCATCTTATCTTTGCACAAATCATTCTTCTGTAGTGAGTAACAGCAATACTTCAAGTGGTTTTCTGTTGTGTGTCATAACAGGCTTTCTATTGATGTTGCTAAAAAAAAAAAAAGCGTGTACCATGATTTTAAACTAGAAAGAGGTATATAGTTTTTATTCTAGAAGAAGAAAAGTTGTATACCAGATATTTTATCAGTATTGAGCTCATAGAACCTGAACAAATACATGTTTTCCATATCAGCAATTATGTTTTTATTCTTTTATTATAAACTGTAAGGTTGAACCTTTTATTGCACTCTTTGTTAGTTTGAGGGATTTTTTTCAACTTTTGAGATTAATTTTATCAGTTTGAGAGCAAATCTTCCCACATCAACAGAAGAAAAGTGTTCAGCCAATAGTGATCACTTTCTATTGTGCAATCATTACTCAGTTACTCTAGTCAATGCACAGATATTGGCTCAAGTATAGAAGACCAATTAAAATAGGAACACTGGCAAGAAAACATAATGATACTTCCTTCAATTTATTAGTTACGGTAAATGGCTTACAACAAACCGAAAAGCCAGTAACATTCTGAGATGGATGCATTGCTTCTGTACTGTGGATAATTAAGTGTTTTGGTGGGAATTTGTTCGTAGGACTGATATACAATTAGACAAATTTGTTCACATATCATGTTTCATTGAAGTCTGTATGAGTCTTCTATGCTTGGCAATGGGTCCTGATCCTAGATGCTTTTATGCCTGATTAATTGTCAATATTAGGCAGGAGTTTGCTCATTAGCTCCTAGCAGGGCACATCTCAAATTGCAGTAAGCTCCATTTAGAGATGATATGCTAACTGTTAATACACTGCATGGATTGCGTGTGTGTGCGAATCTCAGTTAGCTGACTATATGCATATACATATATACATACTCACATATTATGCATGTATACACACACAAACATATACATACATACATACATATATATATATATACATACATAAGTTAGCTCCATGGAAGAAAGGAATAAATACAAATTATTCCCCTGTATACAAGTTGTGGCTGCAAGTGCTGCTAACTTATTCAGGGCTCCCTAGTGAATAAAAACATCCCAACATAAATTTACTGTGTATTATTCATGCTACATTTTAAGTTTTCAATCTGTCATGTCAACTGCTTTAAATCATATCTAAACCAATGTGCTAAACAGACATCACTTTTAAACAAAAGGAAGTAAATTAAAGAACATCTTGTACTACAGACATTTGTTTTGTACATTCATTTTCCAAGGACTTCATTCCTTGATCAAGAGAGATAGAAGGTTGACAGAGAAGTAACTGATAATGCAAACTACTTTTTCCAGATCAATTTTACCTCCTAACTAGTAATACTGCTGTGCTCAACAATTCAGCTTCGATGATAAAATCTGACTGTTCCCAGATCATAAAGTACTTATCATGTCTAAAAAGTAAATACGCTTTATTAACATAATTGTTTCTGCTCCTAATTTTTAAAACCCTCCTGTCAGCTGAAGATGAAGTTTGTATGACAGTATTAGTAAAAGTCTTTGTCCAACAAGCTCATGGGAATCAACAGGAAGTTACAAAAAGGAATCGGCAAACTTCCCATCGTAAAAGATTATGTGTGCTGAGCATGAGCACTAAAGAAAGAAACCCTGGAAAAGTAAAAAAAAACCCACCAGAACAAACATGACCTATTTCAGCCTCATGTGTGAAGGCGCAAAGGTGTGGAAGTAGTAGAAAGGGCTATTATTTAAGTGTAAAGCCATGAACAAAAGCAGTGATATAGCTGGTTTTATTCTTCAATGAGACAATGCTGCCTCCACATTCTCTGGTGCTGTAACTACATTTCAGAGATGACAATGAGACACATTCATCAGGAGATCTTCTGTCTTCACAGTACCAACTGTGAGTTGTTACTCACGGTGCTCAAATGTGAGAAGGGATTGTTTTGTGTTTCTTCATGCAATTCCACTAAGAACTAAAGATTACCAAGTTGAATTAATACAACACTTAAATCCTCGGTTAACCAAAAAGCGACTACAGAAATATGAATATAAGTAGCTGTGCAGATCTCTGTTGAGAAGTACATGAAAAGACAGAAACAAACAAAAAGAAATGGCCTTTCAAAATACCCAGAACAGACCCAATTTTGCTTTGATTCATTTTTACAATATTTGTCAAACGTAGTATTCCAGTATCAACAAAACAGGGCATTGACTCACATTTCAGTAACTTCAATTTAAAAAAACCCCAAACTATCTTGATAATAGCATGAGGAATTAGTTGAACATTTAAAGGTCTATAATCAGCCCTCACATGCTAACACAAGATCAAGCATGTTTGGAATATGGTTCTACCAAAGATGGGCCACTATATGTTACTCAGACATCTAAAGGAAGCAACTGTAACAGAATGGACTCCCAGGCAGAGCTCATCATGCTTGGAAAGAAGTCAGGTGCTGTGGTTATCTCTAAAACTGAAGCAGTTAAAAAATGTCATGTTTCAAGACTATTAGGTTTGAGGTAAAACTAATGCTAATTAATTTCTTAATTAAAAACAGCTATTTCATTGCTTCAGACTTTAAATTCTGCAGCTCCTATGACACTGAAGGAATATATTTGTGTGTCATGCAAAAATATGGGGTTTGAGTTTTGATTTTACAGTCAAAATCTTTTCTGCTCATTTTCAAAGAATTGAAGAAGGCATTTTGGTGACAGAGAAGACATGCCTGGATTGGAAACTCACAATCATCAGTGGTCTTCCCCCTGTGCTCCTCCCATCCTTTCACACTAAAACCAGATGAATTAAGGTACAGTTTTGGCACAAAGAGGGATCAAGTCACATCTCTTGAGGAGAAAGCTGGAGACTAGTGAACATCTCATAGATTAAGATCTTTACAGACTACGAAGAAGCTAGAATCTAAGAGATTGCTAAAACCTCATTTGAGGTTTAATCTAAGGATTAATCTAAAACTGTGACTAATGCACTTTGGGGGCTTAATGTTCCACCAGTTATGTTAGAGCATATGCTAAATTTTACATGATCAAAAATATGTCTAAATACTGCATTAAGAGGAGTTGGTCACTGCTGAGAAAACACAGGTAGAGGGAATGGAGTAATTATGGGGAAAACCTTCCTTCTTCAGTGGAATTAATTGTGGAATAGATTAAGTGTTTTCCTTCATAATATCAAAAGGGATTTCCATGTTCAACCACAGTGTGAGGACTGAGCTTGGAAAGCATGGATACCTGTTTACCCAGGTTAGTCACGTGACAACTCTGCATTTTTGATCACTAAAATAACATTTTAAAACCTAAAACACTACAACCTTTCTAACCTACAACTTCAGTGGAGGAGGCTTACAGGACACACTTTGAAAGGCATTATGTTTTCAAGAAGTGTTGAATGTTTTTAAAATCAGGCAAACTTAAGCAGTTTTAAGTGAGGTACTGGAATAAGTCTCTTTCTTTAACAAACTGCTGTCTGAACTTTTCTTTTCCTGAACTTTTCATATACCTTATTTTTGGATCTTGCTGTCATTAAAAATTGTTTTCAGAGTGTCAATGTGAGGTTAATGTACAGTAATCTCTTTTAAAAACAGAGATTACATTTTAGTTGGTTCTTAGCTCATTCAAAATGCTGCTGATTTGCTGGTGTATACAGACAATGGAAATAAGGTTGACTAATAGAAGCAAAATAGCAGGTAGCCTTCATCCATTACAAAATAACTTGTAACTTTTAAAATTTGTTTTGCAGAGCAACAGAGAAAATAACTTTGTCCACTTCCATATGGAGAAGCCTTCCGCTTCCTAATACCTGACACACTTTCACACTCCAGGGTTCACTATAAAGCAGAATATGTCTCTGCATTAAAGGAACAATCTCCAGCAATCCACAAAGTAAATTATTCATTTATCATACTCAGCCCTATTTCAGAACAAAAGCTTTTATGATGACATACCTGCACTCAGATTCCTAGTTCTAGGGATGTAAAACCAGATCATGTCTGTCATGATTGTCATCATTATTGTCATGACATGATGGTCATTACAACATGAGAAGAAAGAAATATTCTTACAAATTCCTTAGGCAAAGAATAAAGTCTTGAGCAATAGAAAGACATTAACCCTAAACCTGAGGCTGTTTCAAAAAGCCTTTGGAGAAAAGAAGGATAAGTTCAAAAGAAGGATGAGTTTTCTCCACCTTGGCTGGTGGTAAAATAAGCCTAAGCTCAACTCTTTGCATGATCAACACTGAAGGAGACTTAAAAAAATAGAAGTGGCAAGGGTCAAGACTAGCTGGGTCTTTCATCTTCATCCCTGATCTTCTCCATTGATTTGCCAACTTGAAATACCTACTGCAGGATAATGACCGGTCCCCTAGAGGCATAATATTTTTAAGATGTGAAGGTTACTACTCCTCATCTTCCTCTTTAAAAAAAAATAAAAAGTCAAAGGTTCTTGAATCAGATGACTTGTTGACAGCAAACATGGTATTTGAATTATGAGCACATCAGAGAAACACATCAGTGAGTTTTGCCTTAAGAAATGTGGAAGATAAATATGTAACTATAGAGCACTGGAGTATAGAGCACCGTGCTTTCCAGCAGAGTGAAACATTAGGTATCAAGGGCTGCATGAAACAAGCTGATGTCTGGTGCTAAACATCGGCAGCTGGCCACTAAGTCTAAGGCAAGCTCCAATATAACCAGCTGTATGTGCTCAGCCAGCATGAAATATTCTGAACAGGAAAACTTTCACATTTAAAATACATCTAAATGGAACCTGGGGAGAGAGAAAGAAACAAAAACCAAAAAGAAAATGAGAAAAATGGAAGCAAGCATGAGCTTGTCTCTCAGCCCAAGCAGATACCCTTTTCTGATGTGGTTCAGCACTAAGAAGAGAGTTGAGTGCCCCCCTTGACAGGAATGTTTGTTGGCCACATAAAAGACTGGAGGATCCTGATGCAAGATCACTGTTGATTAATGCCTTTGCCTGAAGAAGCATATTTGTTAATGCTGAATACCCCCAGAGAATTATGTTTCCAGAATGCCAAAGTACAGCAAAAAACCAAGATCATCTCCATGCCTACTAAAATTTCAGTAACCTCTATTGAATACTTTACTACTAGTCTTTTCTGTCTGCCTAAGTCAATAAGAAGTCAATTACCTGCTACTAATAAGAGTCCATGAAGAGAAATAATATTTTTTCCCCAAACTACAAGGAAATGGAAGAAAGAACCAGAAGAAAAAACAGTGAAAGTGTTATAGTTAAATCTGTGATTTAGCTTATCAAAATGCTCAGACAGTTATGACCGTTCATGCTCAGGACTTTCAGGTACTGTGTTTCATGTCAAGAGGGATCCACTCACAATCATTTTACAAAAAAACTTGTTTGAAAATTGGAGGTGGCTGACTACCGCATGTATTTGGTTTTTTTGTCTTTTTTTTTTATTATTTTTCCAGTCAGGCATCACTCTGTTAGCTTCAAAATTAACCATAAGCAGTGAGCAAAACCAATATTTTTCCAAAGAAAAAAATCAACAATGATTGAGAAAGCTCAGCCAGGAACTGATTTAAGTTATTCTTGCCAAAAAGTGAAAAAACACGCACCTACTGTAACTGGATACTGAATCTAAAATCACAATAACAATTTTCTTCTAAGAGGGGAGGGAATTTAGACCAACACATATAGGGAAAAAGGGCTCTTAGAGTGATTTAAAGAAAATGTCACCTACATTTTTGAAAGCAGAGTTGACAACATTTTTATGTTATTAACTTTCACATGGCAATGGCTGCTCTTTCAAAGATAGGTTGCACAATCAAAACACCCACAGCCCTTTTTGGCTCCAGAGGTTTCCAAAACTCAGTGATTTGGTTCTCAAGTAGTTTTTGCCTTTCCGTTTCTCAGGTCAAAGATACAAGTGGGCAGGACAAGTCTACAGTGTTTCTTTGTGGAGTATTATGTCTGGAATGCCTCTCTTTCTGGGAAGGAGGTTAATGAGTGAGAAAAAAGAGAGACTGAACTAATTTATAGTGATAACTGAAAAAGGAACATCATTTCAAAATCCAAACCTCATCTAAACTGCTTAGGGATTTTAAATTATTTTGTATTTTGTCAGTGTTATCAGCTGAACTTTTGCACCGAAAAGTGATATTTAAGCCAAAATGGAAGATAAAATTGTAAGATAAATACTAAAATGAAAAGAAGGGAGACACAGAAATCTCTTAAGAAAGTCAATTGTTAAGACCCTTCCTTGTAGTACTGACAAGTAAACTGTTCTCAATAAGTTTGCCAAAATACTCATAGGCTTTCATTCATGTAAACAGAGCCTTTCCCCAGTTTAAACTGAAAAGTACACAGGCATATTCAGGCATATTTTATCCTTCTTTCCACATTCATCACTGCTTTTGTAGCTCAAACACAGTGAGTGGGGGCCCAATGGGTCTATTAGCGGTGAAACCACAATTCCAAATTCCAGTAAAGACACTGAAGCCGAGCAAAATTTGTCATTGTAGAAATTTTGACTGGGTCCTTATGAAATCCAAGCATATTATGCACAACTCCTTTGACCTCTCCAGTGTTTCTTCAGTTTCACCCTTGCTGGAGCAGAAGTAAAGACTTTCCTTTTTTTTACCTCTTTCCAGTTATTTATGCTTCATTGTGTACTTCGACAAAACAGTGCTTCCCAAGGAAGAATTCTCCTTTGCATTTCTTTCCATTCTTCAATTGCACAGACTATGACATTTTCTGAAGAGCTTATATCCTTGCACTGGATCTAGCAGAATGGTCTCAAGAGATCTGCATAGACAGAGAAAACTCATTTCTGAGAGCAAAGCTTTTTTCTTTTTCCTTCTTTCTTTCTTTCTTTTTTCTTTCTTTCTTTCTTTCTCTTTCTTTTTCTCTTTTTTCATTTTTTCTTTTTCTTTTCCTTTTTTTTTCTTTCTTCCTCCTTGCGTCCTTTCTTTCTTCCTTCCTTTCTTTCCTTTCTTTCTTTCACCTAGGATGCTGAATGCACTTTATGTTTTATTTTGAAATTATGAAATCAGGAGAGGAACAATCCAAATAAGCTGTGGAAGTCACTCAACAAAAGAGAGAGGAATAAACTAATGTACATTACCTCAAGATCTCCCCTCTGTCTTAATCTTATAAATCTATTTATCTATCTAAAGTATCTATTTATCTTTAGAATTTCCTGATGCAAAATGAATATGGCAAAATCTCAAATACATGTAGCAATGAGAAAAATCTGGGATGTAAATTCCAGTGAGTGATTGACGTTCAATAGACTCCTTTACCATTTGCTTCTCAGATTTCATTTATCCTCTTTCCTACAACTTTTACCACCTGAATTTTTCTTTCATTTCTTTATAAATAGAGTCACTTGAGGTGGACCAGGCCATTATCAAACACTCTTAGCCAGGGGCTAGTGCAATGCAGCATTTCCTTGGGAAGACCACTGATAGGACTCAGGCTCTGGGAGTCACATCAGGAATCAGCTTGGGCACTCACTTCTATCTCTGTGCTGGGCTCAGTGAGCAGAGATGCTGGCATCCTGATGAGGGCATAGATTGTTGTTTTCCTGTGGCTTTTCCCCTGTGCAGCCCAGACATGATGGGAATTGCAGGGAGGCTGCTGCCCCAGCTGCAGGAGTTGGAGCTGAACAAGGATTCACAAGTTACACACTCAGTCACTTAATCATGCTGACTAGTGGAAGGGTCAGACAATAATCTGACCTTTAAGGAGTAGCTATCAAAAGAAGGAGGTCAAAACCATCCATTTCCAGAAACAGTGGTAGTAGTATACAAAAGGTGTTCAGCTGAACTGTACAGTGGACTGTATCCTTAAGTTCTTCCAACGTACAGACCACACGTTTTTACCACTGGCACAATCTCCTCTCAGTGCCACTTTCACAGAATCCCAGAACTAGACTAATATTTTTCATGAAGAATACTATTTATGGAAGGTAGTTAACAAACTTATTTTATGAATTAATGTCCTTTTCCTGGGAGAGGCAAGCATAAGTTACAAACCCTATATGCCATTTTGCACAGAAAACCATAGGTGTTCCAGAAACAGAAGAGCTCTATCGATGTTATGGGCCACGGAGCAGTGTGCTGAGATCTGTTTGGGGATCTTGTGAGAGGATAGACAACCAGTCAGTGCTAGTTCCTCTCCTCCAACCTCACCTAACACAGAGGAGTAATAGCCAGCTATTACTGGTGACATGGAGATGGTACAAAGCAGCTGCTTGAAGACTGAAATAATTGTGGTGGCTTTGTTGCATGCCAGAGATGCTGCTCAGCTCTGCACTCCAGCAGGGTTTCAGGGAGAACTCTAGCTCCAAAGACCACAGAACTGGCTTTTCAAAGTCATGATTCATGCACATTAACTAGGAAAAGTAGGACACAACACATGCTCTTATTCTAAAGGAGTTCAGAGCCAAGGCACAGTGATCTCTGACCTTTCTCAAATTGTAAATTAACTGTTGGTTTTTATTTTCCTTGATGTTCCTTTAGGTCATGCAAGGGATGCAAGAATCTAGTCTGAAGAATAAGAATTTAATGGCAGTAGCAAGCAGATGTAGATAATGAAACTCTGTGACAGGGCTACTATTTTCAGAACTGTCTTCTGAAAACATTTTTTTAATTTCAAACACATATTTAAATATATATACACACATGCACAGACGGAGAAAGCAAGCTATCCAAACTTTAATGAAATTTGGCTATTTCTCTTCAGGCTAAAGAAGAAGATTTTTTTTCTTTGTGTTTAGATATTCATCTGAGCCTCAGAGAGGGAGAGAGGATAATCAGGAGTTTCATAGAGTTTGTGGTCCCAACTTCCTTAAAAACATTCAGTCAGCCCACTAAAGTCATTGCATTTTCTGAGTCTGTTTTTAATTTGTTAAGATCAGGAATACAGGCTTTTTTGAAAGAAAGTCCTTTTTCCTCTGTGAAGTGAGTTTCCCTGGATGTCTTTTAATGTCGTATGATTAGGTAGAGAGATGCACTACAGGGATAACACATATGACAGAAGAGAGGGTGACATTAAGCAGCCTTATTTTCTTTATATCAAATAAACATGATTATTATATAAAATTGATCTTAGGACACTTTCAGTGATTGATCAGTAGTCCTTTTCAGGATTTCACGAGAGTGTGCTCAGATCACATAAATAATGTTTTATTTTTAAATCTACGTTATTTTCCAGCTGCATTCTTATGTGCCTGTCACTGTTTAAACATCTTATTTAGAGAGCTAAAGAAGGATAGCTCACCACACAGGTAGTTGTGTGTGTATTTTGTTTTCCTCTCATAGATTATTTCATTGTGTAACTCACCTACTTTCTGGTAGACTTTGCTACAGTTCACACAGACCTAACTGCAGATTTCTGCAAAAAAAAATTATGATCCTTTTCACACTAATGGATAAATATTAATTTCATGCTCCTTTTTAGAATTTAATAATGCTGCTCTTGCATGTAATTTTTAATTTAGAGTTTATCTTGTGCATATATATAAATATTTTGTGGGCTTAAGACCAAATTCTATCCTTATCTGTAAAAATGAAAAAATGTTGAAGAACGTAAAATAGTTCTTACTTACAAAGAATTTCTGAAATAAGCTCCAGCTTTGTGTATTGACTTTAAGTCATGAACAATAGTAAGAGTAAGATAATTCAGCCTTTACAACCAGTACAGAAAGCTGAATCTGTCTCATTTTCAGCATTAGGCAATACATGAAACCCACCTGGGGATCCTGGGAAAGCCCATTCAACACTCATTTTCAGCTTTGTTTTGTTTTTCTCCTCCCACTTCCCAGCCTACATGAACACTGAAGGACACACAATCCGTCTTGTTTTCCCACCTGTAACGAAGTACACTGGGGCAAAAACCCTGCTAGAAGAACTAGGTTACAAATGGTCTCTTAACCCATTACAGCTGCACTAGACATAAATTGGCTGCATGGGTTGTGTTCTTTCACTTTAAATACACTCTACCTTTAGAAGTTATTCTTTAAGCTATCTTCTGTTGCCATAGGCACACTAGGTTGAACAGATCTAGTTAAACACAAACAAGACAAAAATAAAACGTGTGAACCTGTGCCTTGAGAAAAAGACACCCTGCCTTTTCCAAGGATTCCACAGAATGAGCATTTTTGACAATATTTATATATGCTAGGTTTTCAACTCTACCTTGGACCTCCAGCGTACAACGATTCTACACATACACACCCACACTGTACACACATTGGCATATGGTATTTACAGTACACCTTCCATATTATCATATAACTTTCTTATTTCCCACTATGAAACACATAGAAAATTTATGCCGTGTTGCATACAGTATGCTGTGTTCAAGTGAACTTTACTACATACAAAGTTTCAAGAGCAGGTCTGTGCGAATCATTAACTTTTCAAAAGGCACCAGTTCCCTTCTGTCACTAATGACATGCGTAACAGTTTAATGTAATGCTACTTTTAATTATCAGAGCCCTTTCTTTTAAATATCAAATTTCCCTCTCTAAATTGTCCTCAGTTCTCTTTACAGTCTCATCTGTCACTGTAAATGTCATCACTTTATTCCTTCTTTGGATGCAGTGACAGGCCCACTCTTATCCCCAGCTTTATCTCTTTTTCCATCCTTTATTGTACTACAAAGATCCCTCTTTCATAGTTTACAGCTGTATCCGCTTTCCACACGTGGCAAATGATTGCCTCGGTAAAGGTATTTTCTGTTTCAATCTTGCATTTTCCCAAGGGAGAACAAAAGGGACAAGCTTTCTGGAGTTGGTTTCACTGAGAAAATTGTTTAGAATTGCCTCATTCCTCAACAGATTAACGAATGCATACAATCCCGGCTTAAGTGCTATTGTACAGCACAATTTGTCCATTATACTTTGTCCCTTCCATTTATAAAACCCCCTCACCAATTAAAGTAATACAGCCTTCCAATACCTGCTCCCAATTAAATCTGAGCTGTATTACCTGCCTTGATGCAGCTGGTCAGAGATTCCTACCACTTACTAGCATTCATTAGCCCAATTCATTATACGGGGGCTGGTGGCAGGAATTCAAGCTACCGGCTTTATTCAGGGGCCATCAAAATTATCAGCTTTCAGCACAAGGCCCCAGTAAGAACAGGATTAAGTGAAGGGAGAGGGAATTCATACAGTAGCGAAATGTCATTGTTTCTACTTTGCTCATGTCTCTTCTAGATCAGTGCATCAGGAGCATCCACTGGGTGTACAAAAGAAGACAGCTGGTCACAATTGGAAGAAAGCCTTTTGCTCATTTGCTTTCAGTACAGCTCCTAATTTTGTTTTCCTGTGCCTCTTGCCTCCCAGCCTCCTTGCTCCAAAAGATAGCCTATTGTCTGATCTGGAGCCTACTTACAGATGTGGTCATTAACCACTTAAGGTCTGCTGTGCAGACTGGCTCAGTACAGTTAAAAGACAATCTTTCACTTACTGAGATGAAAAAAACCTAATTTTTCTGGCAAGATGAAAAACTGCTGAATTGCTGGTGTTTCACTGCCCAGTGTAGCGGGGCTTTTCTAGGCCCTTGGTGCTCCCAAGATGCTCTGCTAGGTGACAGTGTGCAGTGTGGCACGTTGTGCAGCAGGAAAAGCCATCTGCTGCTCTGAAGTGGTTTAAGTGTCAGTGCCCACTCTGCAACTGAGCCTCCAGACTTTGCTGGATGGTGGTGATAGTAAGACAACCAGACACATCATAAGCTTTGGGGCTGTCACAAGAAAAGCAATTGGGGCAGAGGAAAGGGGAAATTTACTCTTGCCTGGTACTTAGAGGTGGCACGAAGCTGTCATGCTCCAGCTCTGCCCACTCCAAAGAAGACTGTGACCATATCATGGCTTGCTGCTGGCTTGTCTGAGGATGGTGCAAGATTAAAAAGAGAGGAGAAACAACAATATTACTTGTGAATGCAGTGAAAGAAGAGGCTTGAAAAACTCAATCTAGACAATTTTGGACCAATTTTAAGCTAATTCTTTACTGCAAACACTCATCTCATATCAAGGATCAGCAACATATGCACATCCATAGCATTTTTTAAGGTGGTGGAGGATGTATATTAGTGTTTTCCTCTCAATTAACTTCTAGGCAATTTTCCCAGCTAAATACATAACATCTTTGGCAACATGCCAACCAAAACCTTAAGACCCAACACTAAATTCTGTACTTATACAGGCAGCTTAGATTTTCATGCGGTGAACTGGAAGAATGCCAGTAGCTCCCACCATAAACCTAGCAGTAGGAACACTATATATATTTTTTTATCAAGAAACTCTACTCTACTTTTCTAAGACCACTTGAAAACTGTACCATTTTAATGTCCCTTTAGCACAAAATAAAAGAAAGATTTAACCTGCTATTAAATTAACCCAATTAGCCATTTATTTCATGTAACCTTACACTTCTGATGGCATTAAATCAAACACACCAACATGTGGATTTTTTCCTTTTTTTTTTTTTGTAAGTTATGGTAATTACACACTGCCTGCTAGACAATAAATTTCTCGCTAGACTTTTGCTCTGTTCTTTCCCTCTGGAAGAGGATTGTTAGAACAGAAGCATTTCGAGACCCCTCCTCATATACCTCGTATAATGCTGTATTGGAACAAGATGGAATACCTACGCACCTTAAGGCATAAAATAAAATAACAAAAAAACCAGAGAAAAATGGGGGGTTAAAAAAAAGGAAAAAGCAAAAAGAAAAAATGAAAAAGGGAAAAAAAGAAAAGAAGGTAAAATATTTACAAAAGGCTGGCTTCCAGGCATGATAAACTGAAGTGGAAGTGAGTGTAACCTCTACATGTTGTCCCTGTCATTTGACTCAGATCATGTACCAGAGGCCACTGTTAGCTGGATGTTGTTTTTCTCCAATATAAATTTTTGGGGGGGAATGGGGAGAAAGAAAACCCAGTTCAAGTAAAAACTGGCAATAATCCATAATCAGAATGCCCAAATCTGTCTCTGACACACTCACAAAGAGAGAAGCCAACCAACCATGCGTGGCACAACTGCCACCAAGGGCAGTGTGGTTTTTCCTGATGTTTTGGCCCTCCTTTGCCTTCCAGGCAACGCCTTCTGTGGCCAGGTTGCCTTTGCTGCTACCCTGTGCTTGCCAGTAGTCTCCTTCCTTTGCTGGTGCCATTTTGTCCCATTTTCAGGCTGTGAGCGAAGCAGTTTATCCCAGGGCAGATGAGGTACCGCAGCCACCCGCAGAGTGCCCCAGGCTCCAGCGCCCCGCCCGGTGTGTGCTCAGTGTCCCAGGAGACGGGTCAGGGGCAGCTCCTCCACCTTGAAGCAGCATTCCCATTGCACACCGTGCCTGTGTGCGGCTCTGGCAGGAAACTGTCAGCAGCATATTGGGTATCCTCACAAAGCAAGGAGAGTGCCCTCCTTGGTTCTGTTTAGACGTCTTCTTTGGGGCTTACTTTCAAAGATGGCTCTGACTTCTGACCCTGCTGCAGATGGCGTAACTGTTGCCTTGGCAGGCTGCCACTCACATCCGGTTTCCAGTCTCACGTTCTCTTTCCTTTACAACGTGGGTAACCCTGCTCCCGGCTTTTAATTCCTCCTCCCTTCCCCCCTCTCTCCCCCCTTCCTCCGCTTCCTTTCTAGTTCCCCTGGCAGGCACAGCTCCTTGGCTCCAGAAGCTTGTTAGGTATTTGTCATCAAGGATTTTATTCTTCCTTCCATAAAGTTCACCCACGATGACAAAACTAATGAATGACTCTAAGAAGCATCATGATATTCTAGCCAAAGGAAGCCAAAAGAATGGCTGAAGTATCTTTCCTTCTTTTCTTTTTTTTTTATCCCTGGCTGTCAATGTTTTAATTTCTCAATTAACTTCACTTGCAACCCTAGTAAGCATTAACAATCTTTTGAATCTTATGTGGGTTTTTAAATATGAGGAGCTTTGTTATCTTCACAGACTTTTAAAGATAGATTGATAAACTGTAAATAGTACAAATTTGATATGGCATCTTGAATTGATATATCTAGAAGACTTTCTGAAATAAATTACTTTCAACCCTTTATCTAAATTTATTAACTCTTCAGGAAACACACAGTATTCAGCAATGTGAAATATGAACAGCTCTGAATCTGAAATAATCTGAAAATACATACCCATTACTGTTTAATTCAAATTCAGTACTGGAGAAGTTCAATGCTTTTAATTTTGTTTCTTCTCTCTGATGAAACTTTTGCACCTCAATTCCTTACTTCACCTTTAAAAAATCCTTGCCTCTCTAAAACATGCCTTCTTCAGTTCTGAATTTACATATCTTCATATTCAAAGGTAAAGATTTAAAATTTTAACTTATGTAATACTTAAAATCACATTTTTGATGCAGAATTGCACTGTGCTCTACATAAACACCCTCAGTTTTGGACTGCCAAGAACCGGGCCAGAATTCCTGTTTTCTTGTTTCATTCTAAAACAGGCTGAAGCAGGGAGGGAAGGGAATGAGCATGTCCCCAGCTGACACACCTTATGACGATAGAGGAGTTAATAGAAAGCCTTGGAAAAAAGTGTCGTTAAGTCTGACCCACAAATTCTGACATAAAAGGGGACGTGTTTACACGTGTTTCACTGCTCTGAGATGCACTGTTACAGACCATACTGTTTCTACTTTTCTTGGGATTTTCATTTGATCCTGACAAAACAAGGCTTGGACTATTCAAGAAAAGGTAGCTCTTGAGATGAGAACAGAATTTCCTCAAAGGAAAATGAAAAATTTCATTGTGGATTAACCTTGTCCCTAATTCCTATTACCTGCAATGTTTGATGCTGTCGTGTGGTCTGATTCATTAGCAGCTAATCGTTCCCAAGTAATTCAAAACATTGCCATCTTTTAGCTAAACAGATTTCTTAGTTTAGCCAAAGCCAACTACTCATCTTCTGTGGGATCATGCTGGGTTCTTCTGTTGAGAATGAAGGCAATACCAAATGCATTTGTGTCAGCTTCACCTTTATAGCACATAGATCTGTGCCCTGATTGCTTCTTTTTAGACTGCTCCTAGATAAAGCACTGGCTAAATAATTCACCTTATTTATTTACCATATGAGGTTTACTTATGCAAAAAAAAGCAAACAAAGAGAAAGAAGGATGCGCACTTTTAGGATTCCTCTTTGCAAGAAGATTCTTACATTTATCTGCATTGCCAGGGCTGTTCACTGTGGTGAAAACAAATTTTGAGACCCCTTTCCAACCTGCCTGAATAACAATCTCAGATGTTGTGGTACTGCCACTTTTTGGTTTTGAATTTTTGTCCTTATGTTGAGCAAGTCTTTCCTTATGTTTGCAGGTACACAGTAGATTCTTCTGACATCTGTACTACCTTCTGGCTGGGATGTATTATATTTCCAAAGACATTGGATTTTCAGAGATTTGTAGGATAACAGCTGGTTTTCTTAAATGCTGTTGTTGCCCATTGGAGGTAGTCCAGCTTGCAGACTGTGATCCCTTGGGGATTTTTGGCCTTAGCCAGACAGGAGTGCACTTGCTGTCCATATTTCATATAAACCATTCAATTGTGTGTTCAGCTACCATACCACAGATTATTGGAACTTCACTTTGATATTTCAAACATTTCCATTAAAAATTTCAATTATGTGTAGATAATGTCTTAGAATGATTTTTGTCTTCTTCCATTTATCCAGAAAAGTGGCTATGCTTAGCAACTGCACAAGGGAAGAGACTATGCTGCAGGTAGAACTGATGCCACCTTTCTGCTCTTCAGTCTGTACTCAGACTGAGCAAGGGTTTCCACAGGTATGATTAGATGCTTTACAAAGCTGAAGTAAATATTTTTACTATCCTCATTTTTCTTGGCTAATTTCTCCTTGAACTTTTTGCTGTTGTGGTTTGGGCTATCAATTTAAGACACTGACCCAAAAGAGAGTAATAAGTTTCCATTATTCACACTGGAAGTATTTATTCTATTTTTTTTCTTCAGCACTACTCTGTTAACTTTGTGTTTCTGTTTAATATAGCCTGTATCAAAAACAAAGGCAAAGTTGTTATGCTTGTAACAGACACACCAACCTTATTAGGGCTTTTGAAAACTTCTTTACTTTTACTACGTACTCTTAGGTTTTTGTTTCTAACAAAGTTGCTTGAAATCTTATTTCTGGTAGCATTTACTTTAATTTATACATGACAGTTTGAAGTACATTCTTTCTTTCTGTGAAACTACATGAAGAAAGAAGCATGCTCCATGATTTTCTTCTGTGGCTTCTCTTCGTCTTCCACTTGCATCTCTCTGTGGTTTTATGATCATGTAAGTTGTTGTGATGGTGCAGAAGTTGGAACCTTGTCCTGAATGCTCTCTAGGATTTTGTAAAGTTATACAGGTCTTGCTATTCCACCACATACACAGATGAAATTTGATTAAATTTCCAACTTTCAATGGCAATGATAAACTTTTTTTTGTTTAATTTAAGACTAAATAATTCTCTACTGACACCAGTGGTCCCCACCTGTACATACAAAATTGGTAAAACTGGTCAGACCAATGGTCTATTTCCCATCTCCAACAGTGCACAACAGCAGACACATAGAGAACAACATAAGAACTGGGAAACAGCTGTGATACTTCCCAGCTCCCAGCACTGGGACTTATTAAGCCATGGATGGCAGCTTTGGGCTTAATAGTCCTCGATGAATTTTTCTTCCAAGAACAGGAAGCAGTCAAAGCATTTTACACTGGTAACATCTCATGGCAAGAATTCTACAACTTAACTATATCTGCTTTTACATCTCTGAGATCCCTGACCACAATTCACCCTTTCACATAATTCTTTAACACTGTGTGTGTTCAAATACTTGTATGGATTTGCTGCATTTTTAAATTTGTATTTCATGTCCCTTTTTATCTGATAAAACACCATCTTCAGAAAGGAGTATTGAAAATAGCTAAATTGCTGAACTTTTCTCCATACTCACCATAAACAGTAAATACATTTTCTTCATGGAATTCAAGGTTGTGGAGTTTGTTTTGTTTTATTTTTGCAAGGATTGATGCATGTTTTGCCTTTTGTATTTTTTTAAGGGATTTGCTAAGATGTTCTCCTTCATTGTTTCCTTCTTCCACTAGAAGACTGTGAGCTTCACAGTGTGTTCTCTTTCTCTCCAGACTTTTGAGGAAATTGTCACATACAGAGTGGTTTGCATTGGCAGAGCAGTCTCAAATCTGCACCAATCTCATAGATACTACATGGCTAGTTCCAAAAGATCCTTCTGATTTTTCTCCAAGGCACAATGCCTTTCTGTAATAATAATATCAAGTCTCAGTATTAGTTTGCAAACAGAATTAACTTTTTGATCATTTTTATTTTCTTTTCATTTAACATTTAATTCACGCACTGGGTATAACAGATGCTGTCTACATCCTGCCATTCTTATGGATGTGGACAATATTTCTGCTGAGCAAAGAGGTAGACATTTCCTATAATTTTTGCTCTGGGTTGTCACTCATTCAGCCACAGTGTCAGCTGTAAATGTTAGTATTATTTCTTCTAGAAACTGTATCCAGGAACATACTAATTATCAAAACTGTAGAACCAAGGTATTTAAGCTTGCTTCATCATTTTCCTTTTCCTTATTCTGTTTTGTAATCAAACAGTATCATTGTTGCTGAAACTCTCTCCTTGTAGGTGTTCTCCAACTGTATTACTCCCACTGCTTCACTGTTTGCCTATGTGATGTACTCAAACATAATGTCTGGTGTAATTATCTTCCTGAGGCATGGGCGTTTCTTTTCCCTTGCATGGTGCAATCCACTACTATTGCAAATGCGCATCGATGGATTCCTGTCACTCTTTTCAACAGAAATACTGCACAAAAGGGGGCATTCCTCTCCTGACTATGAATTCCTTCTTGGTGAAAGTATGTATTTTATCACAGCCTGACATTTGCATACTGGTACTTCTAAATAATGTCATATCAATTTAGATATCTGGATAAGTAAAATAATTTGAGTATCCTATTGAATTATTTTCTAATGCTTGTAATTTTCTTTCAATTACTTTTGATTTGGATCCTGTATCGTACAAATCTTATACATTTCCATATTTTAAAATATACGGGGTTTATTTCAGTCTACTGAGTCAACCCTTTCTTAGTTATTTTAGTGGGACATTTTTCTAAACTTTCTCTTTTTAATTTTTTTTTTAAGTAGGAAATGTTTCACCTTTTATTTTTCAAGGCCAACAATCTCAAATAGTTTAAACAGCCTGTCTGGATTTTTCCCTCTTCTTTACTGAACTTAAAACCAGCAATCCATGCACTGTAGATACTGCTACCATTTTGCATGGTACATAATAGCAAATGAATAGCTATTTAGATTTTCAGATTGCTTATTAAGAAGATATGATAAAGATATAATCTCATTTAATTCTTTCTGTCCTTAGTCCTATCTTCTGATTAGTTTCAGTAAGCCATGCTTTATTTCTAACACCATGACTTTTTTTTCTTTTGTATAATGATCACATAAATGTGGAATACATAGAGAAGGGCACGCTAAAAAAAATTTAGTACAAAAAATTTTAAGTACACATTCACCATGTGTACACGTACCACATCTCACCAGCTCAGCTGAATTCAGCAGAATGGGGAGAAGAGAAAGTGAGATTTCTCCATGAAGAAGAATCCTCATGTCAGCCTTTGGCATCTCTTACCAGCAATATCACTGGTTATGGAAAAACTGCATTAACACTGTCCTGGATTTGTTATTTATTCAAGTGGTTTCACACAGGAGACCAGATGTCTCAATATGCAACAGAGTAGATGGTAAGGAGAAAATACTTTCTGGAACCCAATCCAGAAGAATAGATGGATCTAAACCACTGTATCTCTCTTGAGGGGCATTTTTGAATATGTGTATACAAATATAAATGTACATGTATGTATATATATACACACATATGTATATGCATATATATATCGCTTACTTGTGTATATACATACACAGAGACAGCACGGGTGAACTTCTACAAGATTTCATCAGCCAAAGCTAGTGGATATTATTTCACAGATGGTTGGAAGAACCAAGAATTCTCTTTGTGCAAGGACTTCCGTCACTTCCCAAAGGAGCTATACAGTATAATCAGTTTGATATACACATGCAGTCATTTAGATTCACACATTTTATGCAACTTTGACTCACACTTCCTTTCTCCTATTCTCCATTTTGACAATTAATGTGTTTTGTTACTGAAGCAGCTAAAACATTTTTCTCCTATGACACTCAGTTCACCATCAGTTTCAGAGATGTCATCCTCTGACAACACATAAAACAAGGATGGGCTTTATTTAGGCATTTTGGAGTCAGGTTTTGCTTTTTGTTTTCTAATTTTCCATTTCTATTTAGACCTTTAAGTAAAAATAGCTACAAGACAGAAATGTCACTATTTCTACTTCAGGGCTGGATTTCTTCAGTCACTGCTGCAAAATCTGTAACTTTCTCTGCTGGCTAGCCAGGAGTTTTCAAAAACTCATTACTTTCCATCATCCCTTACTTACAAGGTTTTTTACCTAACTCTTAGATTCACTCTCTTAAATTGGTGGCATTGAAACTGCTGAGCCTCAGATGTATGCTTTGTATCTTCCTTTTTCAAGATGCGCCAAATGAAGACCTGATTAATGGCGTTTTGCATCTTGTATGCACACCAAATGATATGGAGTGTGACCTAGTATCCTCATAAAGCTACATCTCTCAGCCATCCACCAGAAGGCATGATGTGTGACTAGCTACAGGGACCTGCACATCAACTTGTTTGGCTTCAGGACTTCTAGACACATAAGATATGAAATGCACCTTTTGATCTCTGCTGCAGGAATTACAGGAAACCAGTTTTAACTAGGCCTGTATTAGGTCAAAATGATCAAAAGGGTGGAAGAAGTGTTAGCTAATAAAAGACTGACCCATTGCTCAAGGCAGGTAGCACTACATGTCAAGACTGAGTAGAAGATAGGTGTTAAAAGACCTCAGTTTCCTTACGTAGGTAGGTTTGATCTTCCACAGGTGTAATGATTTTAATCTCTGTAGGATGCCCATTCATCGCTGTTCTATTCATCACCACTGAAGATCAATGGACACATCAGTTTTAGGCCAAACACAGCATATGCAGTAGCATACTGAACAAAATAGCATATGAAGAATGCAGAAGGGATAAAGCAGGGGATGTTCATCCTTGTTAGTATTGAATGCTTAACTTAGGAGCCAATTTTTCTAATCACTCAGTGCAGAAAGACAGATTACCCTGGAGCAAAAACTCTTACAGAGGTGTCCAGAGAAAAGCCTTATAGTGTTACAGAGAATGTGGCAAATTACTCTAAACTCCCCTTGCTACTATCTGCCCCTAACCCCCTGGTGGGGGCAACAAGAAGGAATAGCCACTAGTAAACACTCAGTTTCAGATATTCAGCATCACAGCTGCAAAAAATAACTAAAAAGAGCCAAGCACACATATAGCATTAAGAAAAAGGAGACTCCAAGGCCCCTTCCTTAATCTCTCGCTATAAATCCTGTTGCATATATTTTATTTGGCAGCAAGCTATTTCAATATATAATGCTGACATTTTTCAAGCAAGTCAGCTCTGATTTTGAAACCTGAAAGTTTTCAAGGATGGTGGTATCTTCACCTTAATTATTTACTTCTGATTCACTTCTATAATAATGTGTGTTATTTTCCTTATTTTTGATGCTTCTGTAAGTGAAACAGACACTCAGCTTCATATTAAGAATCACAAAATCCGTTAAGTACTTACTGATATAAAATCAATGCTTAACAAAACCTTTGCGCACTGGTGATGCCTTTAATAATTATTTCACAAGTCTGGACCCAGGTGTCATGATAATTACAACCAATAATGGCTCTAATACCTTTTGAATTGATTACCATGGATCTGTTCATACTTGCCAAGACAGAAATAAGCCAAAGACTGTTGCAGTTATTTTGATTTATACCTGAAAGATGTTCAGCTTTTCAAAAGACTCTGTAAATTAGAAGCAAGTCTAATTGTGTGCATTTTTGCCCAGGCTTTCTGAAATAGACATGAATAGTGCATGGCACACACAATATTTTTAAAAAATAGATAGAAATAGCTAATACGATTTTACATAAAGAATGTTAAAAGCAAGAATAAGCTGTGAACAGCATCCCCACTTACGCTAAAAGCAAGATAAAATTCAAGCACAGAAATTAATTATAAAAAGTAAAAGTTACCTTTTCTCCCTTTGAGCCAAGTTGCATAGTATTTGTCCTTGGAAATAAGCATACTGGGTACTGTGTGGTGAAGGAGGCTGAAAGCAGTATCAAATTTCAGTAGTGTCTTATTTGCTAGTACAGAATGAAGGAGCAGGGGACCTTTTGCTATATAAGTGATTTCAGTCATTTATTCCTCTAAAATGTTTTTGAAGGTTAGCAGTATTCAAATAATATTTCAAGTTTTGTTATTACAGAAAGCTCTTATGATTATTATACCCTCAGCTCAACTGATATGGTAATACGTGGATGATTTACCAAGTGAAGAAAAAGCGTGTGCACTACGCACCTTAGAAGATGTGGGCTACAACATCCAGATGAAATATTTGTATTTCAAGAATTACAACATTCACATTCTGGGTATCAATAATAAAAATGCCCAACATGTTAATCAGGACTTCCCAACTTTACTTTTAAACACCTAATGAGGCAGCAGAAAAAAATATATATAACATTTATTCATCAATGTAATGGGGAAACCAAGCCATTAAAGCCTATTTTTATCTCATCTAAATTTAAAAACCATTTTGGGATGTCTAACTTCAGGTTTACTGTTAGCAGTCCCTACACAGTCAGTGAAGAGAAAGAGAGAGAGATTGGGACACCCAAGAGCAATTCTGCCATGACGGAATGTGATACTTAGATTCTCACCAACCTCTGAGGAGGAACTACGAGGTGTTACCTAGTACTAGATAGACATTGTTCACATTTTGATCCAGAGCTTCAAATTTGCTGATGCGTACAGGCAACCAGTGGCCCATGCCACTTCTGATTTGCTACCTAAACCCACAGTTCAGCAGGCCTAATGATAGTCCTTAGTGAAAAGTATTAGAGGAAGCTGACTTTAGAGCCACTAGGAAAATTAAAACCTCAGGACTCATTCCCAGTTGCTAGTAGAGTAATTAATAAATCACTGAAATAAACACAGTTCAAGTATTATAATTATAACTGTAATACTCTCAGGGTATTGGCACAGTACAAAGGCACAGGCCTCATGATTCATTCAGTTTCTTCAGATATCAGTGAACCACAGAGAAGATGCAACCAGAACAAACAATTAGCAGACAGATATTTCATCCTTTGTCATGACTGTAAGGCAATGATCATATGCAAAGGCTGTCCTCAAAAGAGTTATGTTACTGGGTATCAATACAGGTTGATCTGGTTGCCTAAAAGTGTCAAGTGCCATTTGACATTGTGTCCTGCCTGGCCATAACTGCAGCTCCTGAAGAGCGTTGTGAAGGTGTGCATCTCACACAGATCCTGTGCAGCCTCTGCGCGCCCCAGGAGAATGCCTTAGAGTAACTCAAAACAACAATAAATGCCTATATTTAGGCGAAAGACTGTGCATAACTTTATTGCAAGCCAACAGAATCACTGAACAAACAAATAGCTACCTTATGAGAACAGAAGTAGCAGAATCTGATCCAGACATATTTTGCTATTTGCAACCCTTGATGAATTTGTGCCAAGTACATTTAAAATGCTGTCTTTGGACTCTCTTTCCTTCTCTTGAATTAGAGTGACTGTTTATCTGAAAGGAGAAACAGGATAGATATGATCTAATTTACATTTAAAATATACCAGGATTTGTGGTTAAGGGTGTAAAACAATACACATTAAAGGAAATGTCAAAGCCATTCATAAAGTAAGATCTCTTTATAGGTTGCAATACAAGCAGAGATTGTATCAAGTTGGTTTTTTTTCTACATTATGTTTATTGCAAATTTTATAAATTCTCATTTCATATTAATATTCAGTATTTGTACAGTATGTGGACACTATGTAAACATGAATGTTCACATTGTCATGTTGTTATGACAATTTGGTTCATTTTTTATAACTTCCATAAATTATCTATGAAACTGCAAACTAGCTTTATCACTGGCATCATCATTTTCAGAAGCATATTAAATATTTTGTGAAAAGTGTATCAACATAAAGGAACAAAGGGAATAGCTCTTCATATTTGATTATTTTATGATATATTTATATAAATACTTAGTATGGTATGTTTGATGACTGCAATCAGGCACCTGGGACAAGATCAGAAGAAAAAGCTTTACAAGAGTGTCGGTTTGATAATGAATTTAAATCACTGAGAATTTGCAAGTGAAAACAATAAGATTATTATATCTGTGTAATTTCTGGCTTTAGTGTAAGTGCGGTGGGACTGGCACCAGCATGCTTTGAACTGCTGCAGTGACCTGGTAGACCTTTTGCTCCTGCAGATTCATTTTAGTGGTCTAATGTCTCTGGATAGATTTACCCATGAGTCAAGGGTTGAGAAAATTCATTCATGTTCATGCTTGTAAGCCCCTGGGACCGAGTACATGTAAAGAAGAGCCTATGATGTGACATTAGATTTTAACAGCAGGAGCATCATCACCTTTCTGGCATTTTCTCTTCAAAGACAGACAAATATGAAGCACTTTGTTTTGTCTTACAGGAAAAGCTTAAAAATGCTGCAGAAAAATAAGCCTGACACCAGTTTGTCTATAATTTAATGGCAATCTCTCCACACAGCAGAAGTTTCAAAGTAACCAAGCATGCCTGTTGCTTGCCAGCAAGTAGGAAAACGTGAAGACATATGAATAATCTGTCCAACCAGTTGAGTAAGATTTTATTGTTATAAGACACCATTTGGCATGGGTACTTACCCACTCAAAATCATGTTTCATTTTAGAATTTATGTTTTGTTAATTAAATTAATTAATTTGTTTTACTATGGAATGCTATAGATGGGTTCTATTGGCTTAGAAAATGAAAACACTTCCAGGCTAATTGGCCAGAACCAGTTCATACTGCCTAATTATTAGCTGATGAGACAATAACCCTCTTCTTTTTAAATATCTCACACCATTTTGAGAAGTTCTGATGCAGTTACACACATACATATTCCTTGGCACATAATAGACAAGCAGGTAAAGTCTAACAATTTTCAACTTTTTTGTCAATAGTAGTATAACAGAATTCCTACCCCAAGCATTATGCAGAGAAAGAGACACCAATAAATCGCTTTTGTTTCTGCAGGATAAATGAATGAAACTGTGAGGGGTTTTGGCAAGTTAGCATGATTTTCTACATATCAGTAATTTTCATTGTAGAGGAAGGTCAAACGTCACTGCAAATTATTAGGCACCAAATTAATCTGAAATCAGCAGGAAATTACGCAGAATGTCACTGAAGGGAAGGTGAGGCTGTGCCTCTAATTTATATTATTGACATATGTTAGTTCCAACTGGGCCTCAAACAAAGCCTTTTAGGATAAACAAATCACTATTTGCTTTGCTGGAAAACTCTGACTAGCTTTACTGCCAGTCTACACTTTCCACTGGCCTGTTGCTAGACCAAAATATTTGACAATATGTGAGGTTCAGACATCACTTCAAAGCTCTGAAAGACTATGTAGATTTACATGTGTGCTCTTTCTTATTCCACTCTGACGACAGATTCCAATTTTCCAGCACCAAAACTGAGTGTCTTCAAGATGAAGGTACAGGTCTGGGACATGTGGAAGCACCATGCCAATGCACACTCATTTCACATGAAATGCCCTGTGAAAGTGTAGCCACTACTGTTGCCCAGACTGTTAGGAAATGTTTTGTCATGGTGACAAGGAAAGCACCATCAAGCAGACCTCGCGGAACCAAATTCACGGTAGCAGTATGGGACCATCAGTGTTTTTCAAAATTATTTCTTAAGGAATGTCACCCCATGTTCAGACATGGATTTTGAAAACAACGTTGTACTAGGAAATGAGCTATACAAACGGTTTGAGTTATCACAAAGTACAGTCTCATGGCACTGAAGTGATAGTATGGTAAATCACCTTTTACAAAACTATGGTTCTTGTGGAAATCTTTACTGGTCTGCTATATTGGGTTCACATGGCCAGGGTTTTGTAGCAGAGGCTACAGAGGTCGCTTCTGTGAGAAGCTGTTAGAAGCTTCCTCCATGTTCAGCAGAGCCAATGCCAGGCAGCTCCAGGATGGATGTGCCACCAATGGTGGTAATGCCTCTGTGATAACACATTTAGGAAGGTAAAAAAAAGTTATTGCACAGATGTAATTGCAACCATAAAAGAGAGAAGTGAGAATATGTGAGAGGAACAATTCAACAGACACCAAGGTCAGAGCAGAAGGACAGGGAGGAGGTGCTCCAGGCCCTGGAGCAGAGATTTCCCTGCACCCCAAGGTGAAGACCCATGGTGAGGCAGCTATTCCCCTGCAGCCCATGGAGGACCACTAGGATGCAGAGATCCATCTGCAGGCTGTAGAGAAGACCCACACCAGAGCAGGTGGATGCCTGAGAGGAAGATGTGAACCCATGGGAAGCCCATGCTGAGACCTGTGGACCCAGGAAAAGAGGACCCCATGCTAGAGCACTTTTCCTGGTAGGACTCATGACCCTCTGGGGAACCCATGCTGGAGCAGGCTGTCCTTGAAGGACGCCTGTTGAAAAGTGACCCACATTGTAGCATTTTGTGAAGAACTGTTTCCTGTGTGATGGACTCACATTGTAGAAGTCCCTGGAGGACGGTGGCCTATGGGAGGGACCCCACACTGTATCAGTAGAAGAACTCTTCTCTCTGAGTAGCGGCAGGAACAATATGTGATGACCTGTCTGTAACCCCAGCTTCCCATCTCCCTACAACACCGAGGGGGAAGAGGTACTGCTTGAAAAGGAGGGAGGAGTGGGGAAAGGTATTTTTCAGATTTATTTTACTTTTCATTATCCTGTTTTAATTTTGTTAGTAATAAAATCAGTTAATGTCCCCAAGTCAAGTCTGTTTTGCCTGTTCTTATCTCAACTCATGAACCTTCATTTTATTTTCTCTCCCTGGTCCACTTGTGGAAGGGAGTGTTAGAGCATCTTTGGTGGGTTAGGGTCAACCCACTATGCTACATATGCTACATAAATTGAAATTATCTACGACATAAAAGATTTACTTAATGTGAATAACTAAGTATATATAGGTGTAATGCATGGGGGTAGAAATGCGTATGGAGCGACCTTGACAGGCTTGAGAAGTGAGCCAACATAAACATCAAGAAATTCAACAAGGCTAAGTGCAAAGTTCTGCACCTGAGTTGGAGCAATCACCAGTATCAATACAGATGAAAGATTAATAGATTTTGAGCAGCCCTGCAAAGAAGGACTTGGAGATATTGGTAGATGAATAACTGGAGCCAGCAATGTGGACTTAGAATTAGGAAAGCCAAGTGTATCCTGGGCTGCATCTAAAGTGCAACTGGAAGGGCAAGGGAGCTGATTCTCTACCTCTACTCTGCCCTCGTGAGACCCCACCTGACGTACTGTGTCCAGCTCTGGGGTCCTTAGCACAGGGAAGACATGGAGATGTTGGAGCAGCTTGGTTTCTTTGAAAACAGTGAATATTTGATGTTTCTAGATTAAATTTCCTTCCAATTGCTTGGGTTTTAAAGTGTTTGGTCTAAAATTAAATATACGCATCATGCAGAAGCCAAATGCATAAATCATGCAAAGCAGGGAAGACCTGATGGTTTTGACCAGCTCTAATTAATGTATTTCTAATGTTGGTTACCTTCTTTTTTTTTTCTTGTGAGGAATGCAATTCATTATTTTGTTAAAATTAGTCTCTTAGCTCGATGCTCATGTATATTTGCCCATGCTTTATTGTGTTACTAGTTGTACTATACACCCCAAGTAAGTAATTTCCTTATAGGTTCTATTAGTAATGGTAGGAACAGTTTTTGTTTGTACTGGGCAGGGAGTATAGGGAATGTGTTGGTTTTTATTAATGAACAATGCCAGAATTCCTTTACAAACTCCAGAGAATTTTAGAGCATTATTAGAAACTCATTCACAACCACATATGAATCACCATGGTTTCCCTGAGCAAGAATGCTTTACTCCGAGTAGGGTATTACACATAATAACTGTGCCACTAGCAAACATCACCCTGTTATGTTTTGCTCTTTATCCACATCTGCTTGCCAGACTGTTCAGTAGCTGTTTGTCTCTGCTCAGCTATTCTGACTCCTAAGAATCTTAGGGAACTTAGCCAACCAAAAATTTACATTCCTTCTTGCTAATTCCCAGAATGCTGACACTTTTAATCTATTTTCAGATTATCAGGTGAAATCAATGAATGACCCCCTATTTGACATCCTTTCCTCAAAAATTTCTGAAAAAAGTAGATATTTATCCTAATTCCAAAATCCTAGGAAGTTCTGGGAAGAAGCATCCTCGTGAGCTCAAGCAGAACATCCTTCTCTATCCAAGAGGAAACAGAAATGACAGACAAAATAATCAGCACAACTATGCAAGCTATCCCATATTCATCCATCTATCCATGGGACTGAGTTAGAAACAGCCCTTAGCTCTTGTTACAAATGAAAAATAGAGAAAAAATAAGGAAAAGGAATTCTTCTGAAGGTGATTCAGCTCTTAGTCAGTCTGCTTGATTGTTAACAGTCTTTTAGCGTCTCCACTGCTTTTGGGACAAGAAAAAAATAACAAAAAAACTTAAAGCAACAGTTCTTGCTCTTCATTTAGATATTGCTGTGATGAACCTGCAGCTAGGCAGGACAAATCTAGTCCTGAGTGCTGCTGGATGTACAACGCAAGTAGAATAAACAATGAAAGACTTATTTTCCATTAAGAGCTTGACATTTACAAAGTGATTGCATGACATATCATGTCATGTGTTATGAACTTTTAAAATAAAGATACAAGCTGATCATGCATTCAGGAATTATATTAAAAGAGGTTTGGGTTTACTCACATTACTAATTACCCACAAAGAACCTGGAGGCTAAGTCTTCCTTCTTTTTTTTTCTTTTATTACATCATTATGACAAATATGTTTTTGCTCCAAATAACAAATAGTATCCTGTTATTATATTGAATTGGGATTAGGTGTTTCCAAAGAAACTTCTTTCACCCTCTAAGGAAAATCTCAACCTTGCTCCTCCTCAAGGGAGCACAAAGATCTCTCCCCCTCCAGTGCTGTGGAAACCCAGAAATGGCTAGTCCCAAGAGAGATGCTAAATTATTCTTCCCTTCTAGAGTTCACTTATGTTCCCACTGAAGTGTAATAATAATTGAAATTATATAATTCCATTGAATTCCTCTATGGACTCCATTTTTTTCACCTTGTTCTGAATTTGCTGGGATTTTCTTTTAATATATGATACAGGACCTATTTTCTTTTGCAAAATATGTTTGGAGTTTAATTAATGATTTTACTAGCAATATTCCTTTTAAATGCTATTCTGGCAGGTACTTGCTTTTAGAACAAAGCCTTATGGCAATGTCAGACCTGTAGTTAGAATCCTGACTAAAGGAAAATAGAGATTGAATGGGAAATACTCTGTGACCTGGGTTGAAAACTTGAAGGTGATATGACTTAGAGGAGGATCATTGTGTCATGATTCACCCCAACCAGCTCCTCCTGTCCTGGGAATTAAAAATTTGTTACTGGGTCACATCAGTCATCGTTTACAGAACTAACACTGATACCCAGGAAGATCTGTGAGAGCAAAAGTAGATGATTTTGACATTTAGGTCCTTTCCCTTTCCTACTAGTCTCTTTTTCCAGGTGTGGACTTTTCACCTCTGTCACAGTACCTTGCAAAACACACACACCTCACACAGCAGAAACTCACTTACAAAATACTAATTCAGTCCTGCAGATTTCTGTGCCTCCAATGGAAGCAGCCTCAATATAGCAGTGTAAAGCCACAATGGGTGTAGGTGGCCTTATATCAGCCATGGCATTGTACAAGGGTGAGAAGAGACCAAAGGCTGTCCTATCCTATGCACAGATGATGCCAGACACCTCCAGCGGACTCATGGCAACACCCAGCAGCCAAGCTAGTGTCACCTATGGGAAGACATATTAAATAAATGACAAAAATTATGGACAGGCAGAGGACAGAATAAAAAAAAACAACCCAAGGGGGAGAAACAGCAGAGAGAACACCAAGGTCAAAGCAGGAGGCAGAGGAGGTTCTCAAGTTGGAACACAGTGGATATTTCATGAAGGAAAAGGAGGACCATTGAGAATCCATGCTGGATCAGAGAAAAAGTAAGAAGAGGAAGGAGCAGCAGAAACAAACTGACAGGTACTGACCATCGCCTTCATTCGCCATTTCCCGTTCTACCACATCACGTAAGTAAATGAGATGGGAGTAGAGGAGTGAGGTTGAGCCTGGGAAATGGAGGAGAAAAGTTATTGCTGTAATGTTTGTAATTTTATTTTGTTTGTTTCTCACTTTCTGAATCAATTTTAATTGTCAATAAATTAATTTTTCTCAAGATAAATCTGCTTTGCCCACCGTAGTAATTGGTAAGCAATCTCCTTGTCTTTACCTCTGTCCACAAACATTCATCTGGTTTTCTTTTTATTTCTTCTCATCCTACTGAGGCAGGGGAAATGGGTGAGAGTTTGAGTGGGAATTTGGCTGTTACCAATGGTTAACTCACTGCTGAAATCAAAATATTTTTCAAGTACAAGATCTGCTTTATCAAGGTGTGTAAAATCATTTGGAATATGAGGTGTGGAGGGTGAGATATTAAAGGTAATTTTTCCTCCGTATAGTTATGCAGAAAAAGATTTTGTCCTGACAAAGTGAAATCTCAGTTGATGAATTTACAAGTGATTTCAACCTTCTTCTGCAATGTGCTACCAAACTGCCATCTTTGATTACTTCCATTTCCACACTGATAGCCTCTCTGACTCTTTAACTTCACCTGACTTCTTATTTCCTTTCCAGTTCTGGATGAACTCTTCCCCGTTACTTAGGGAACTTACTATTTGACATGTTCTTTATCAAGTGATGCTTCCACTTCATACTCTTCACTACAGAGGTTTCTTTACTCTTTGATCTCAGCATCAACTATTTGTCCCTTTATTTGTTCCTTTGCACTTTGTGAAGCTCTGAGGGGCACAATGCATCCAATTTGGTCTTGTAAAACTTCTAATACGGTGGGTCGCTCTTGACAAGACTTTTTGCACACCGTTGCAATAAAAACGTTGCATAACACTACTGAAAGTACCTTCTGTAAATCTAATCCCACTGGCAATCTTCACAACAGAAAAGGCAAAAACAAATGGAAGAAATGTAACATCTGAGCAGAATACATATTACCAAATTTCAAGATCAAATATATAAAATCAGTAGCAATCTATACTGATAAAATATAGTTTTGACAAAAATGCAGGCAAATAACAATGAATAACTTGGGGTGTTTATATTGTTGGAGGTTTTTTTCACCAAGGTAAGCCATGTAAAATTTACTTCAAGCCCTCTTTCCTAAGAATTTTTTGGATAACTGGCATTATTATATAACATAATAAAATAATATTATTAATTTCCCTCTAAACCAGCAGAAGAAACATCTTTTAGAGGTTTAAATTTGAAAAGGAATTGATATATATTTGCAAAGTTGTCAGATACAGAGACAGACATAAAAGCATAAATGGGGCCAAGCAATCTGAACTCACTCTGAAACAACAAGCTCATTTTTAAGAGGAAAATCTAATTAATAATTAACATTGTTTTCCTGAGACAGAGAACCAGTGTGATCTTTAAGTCAAAAGCCTTATGTTATTTTTTGAATTGTCCTATAGTACTTCTGATTAAGGTGTGGATATGCCTCAGAATTTAAAAAACAAACAAACATACAAAAAAGCTGAACTTGTTACTGAAAGAGTTTATCTAATACGGGATAGCACTATTTTTCTTAATGTCCATCTATATGAATTTCTCTGGAAAATCTTTCCGTACTTCTTATTTGGAATATGAAGCGTGCATGCTGGCTGAAACGCAGTAGCACAGGGAAATAGAGTAATATACTTTCTGAGCACCAGACATATTTTTCCTATGTCCTTCTAGGGTCACTGAGTGTTTTTTCCAAAATTGTTTGCATGATATGACATGTTCCATAGAAGAATTATCATCCATGGTACATTAAGATATTTTTTGATCTGTGATTTTCCATGTTGGCATGTCTATGTACTATATTCATATAAATCTTCTGTGCCATCAACAGTTTTTGAACAGAAGTCAAACATGTCCAGATTGGTCAGTCTATTCTTGAACTCCCAAGTAGGTATTTGAAAAAGTCAGTGATCATTTTCCCTTTCTTCACTAAACAAACTGAATGGGATGCAGAACCCTTGATGATTTATTAAATGGCTCCATTGTAGTTGGAAATCTTACAGCAGCTGGCCAACAGCTGCAGCGTGCCCCAGCAGTCAGTACCTCAGTCTTCAATCTGTTGGAAGGATTCCACTTTATTCACAACTGTGCTTTTGGTTTTCAGTGGGGTGATCCCAAAAAGCCCAAGCAGTTTGTTCCATTCATCCAGTCGAAGGCATTAAATAATACAGTGGCAATTTTCTCTTAACCCTGTCTAACTTCTCTACATGAATGACCCCTTCTTGTTTTTATAATAAGCCCTTGGACAGTGGCAAGTGTAGTCACTCATAATATTCGCTGGTTAATGTCCATTTAGAATTTGTGAACTTCTTCAGTATATGATTCTGTGCATGGAACTTATATTTTTTCTTTTCTACATATGCCCAAAATAAACAGGATTGCAACAGTGGGCGAAAAATAGCCTGTTCCAAATTACACTAAATTTACTAGACTTGTGATTTCAGAAAAAAAAAAAAGAGATTCGCTGTTTAATCAGATTGGTTTGGATTGGTTTGTAATTGGGTTTTGGTAGTATAATGTGAAAACCTGAGGAACGTGGACATAAATCTCGTTTGTACTCGTGTGAAGCCCTTAATCTAGTCAGAGTTACAAATATTACTAGCAGGAATAATACTTCTGCTATGAGAATGGATTTTTGGTTATTCACATAGATGCTGGATAATGCAGACTCAAGCACATACCCATGTGGTAGGTCATGCTGTAGCCTCTCCTATTAGCTCTTCTCACAGAGTTAAGCATAGATATCATTGCTGATTATGGGGAAATTTGTCCTTTTTTAGATAGAAATTACATCAGTCATAATATGCATTGATTTTCTCCCATGTACTTTATTTTGTCTAAAAGCATATGGTGGTATATGGTGTCAGACACAGCTGATTGGCCTTTGAACACTGCATCTGTGCCCATATCACTTTCAAACCCAACTTCAGCAAGTTGAATGATGTTCAGTGCTCAGCCAGGACATACTTTCTCAAGTGTAACTCAAGCTTTCTTGGAAAGAAGGTGTTGTTCAGCCACTGGTGACAGACAATTTATAAATTACTTCAGTGCTTTATCTTTAAAATCATAAATTAAAGACATTGGCTTGGTGGGGTTTGGCTCTGGAGCATCCTTCCCTCTTTAGAAGTGCTGTAACACAAGCTTGTAACAATTTCTTAAGGGTTGTCTGGGTTTTGTCTGTAGCTTAGCATAAGTTATACAACTGGATCAGCCAGGCATTTGTCACTGGTCCCAAATGTTATCCCTGAAATAAGTCTTTACTTCAGACAGGTTCACTTGCACTGTAATGTGAAAGTGGTACGTATGATGGGACAGCCACTGGATCCAAAACTTTTCAGCTTGTCAGCCAAGAAGTCTTCCTGCTTCAAATTTTACAGACAGCAGAGAAGTGGGTGCGGTTCAGGTGTCTTAGATGCAGATCCTTTTGCTGGTCAAGAAACATTACTCATACCTGGTTAATCACATAGGAAAAAAAGTGTGCCGAGGAGAAGCTGCGACTACTTGAAGCATGAGTATGATCTAACTTTCCAAATGCTAATTCACTAAGTCTTACCAGACCTTTTAGAAACTGCTGGAACTGAATCTGTTTTAAATTATTCTATTTTAAGTGATCACCAAAGTCTAGTCTGACATTCTCCATAAGACAGGCCAAGGAATTTCACTGAGTTCTCCAGACCACAAATCCCTTCTTAGATCCATCAAACCTTCATATCTTTGTCATGCAACTGCAAAATCACAAAGGGTTTGTGGGGTACTTCCAGGTCGTGAATTTGTGGCTTTAAATCTGGACCTTTAGTTATTTAAGTAATAATATACTTTTGTTAAGACAATAAGTTTTATGGAAAACTGTTGCAATGTGCTAAAATTTCTTGCTATGAAGAAAGGGAATGAAACCAACTATTTCCTTTAAGAATTTCAATAAAATAATCCTGTGTTTGAGCTTTGAAGTATTGTTGTCACTCAGTTTCCACACACATTTCCTTTTCACCTTGTAAAGCATCTTCAATAGGCATCTTATCCTGGCAGGACTGTAGGTGAAACGGACTTCTGAATTCAGCCAGAATGGCCTGTCACTTTCCTGCATGACAAATGGGAACAGCAACAAAAGAGATATGTGTACTGCTTTATTTAAAAGTGTATTTTCAAATCTTTATTTTCCCCTAAACATGTTAAAAAAAAACCTCATAGAAGTCCAGAAATTCTAAAAAAGATAACACCAGGTGTTTTGAGGGAAAGCTATGGGAACAGATGGCCTTACTGGAGGAGGTAAAATAAAAATTTCTAGATGCTATATTTGAAACCTGGTGAAGAAGAGCAGCTGAATCTGGAGGATGGTGCCAGTATCTACCCTCTGATTTGAGTGAAGAACTTGACAGAAGTGCAGAACCAAAGCAATAAGGTCTGTATTCCTTATTTCCAAAAATCATACTGAAGGCTGAGACCAAATTAATATCGCCTTCACATGAAGGCTGTGCTCTGCTGTTCTTCATGTGTGCTACCATGCATGGCCTTGTTCCCAACAATTGTATAAGTCTAAAAGCTTCCGTAGAGCCAGCACATGTAATCTCCGCTGCTGGCACCAATTATGCTTGGCATTGTATCCAAACACCCACTTTGCACCAGATCTGTCAGTATCAAAGCCATGAGGCTGGAACTTTTCCTGTGCTCTGGAATACATTGATTCAAATAACTCGTCAAAGCTGTAATTACAAGTAACTGTTATATCTGCGTGCTTCTTTGGGACTGTGTATCATGAGAGACTAGAAAGTTATGATTAAGGTAATAACAATAGCAAACCATACCATATCACACCATACTGTTCATAGGGTCTGTTGTGCAAATGACATCCTGTACCTCAGGCACTTAGGGCAGCAGGCTGCTGCCCTCTTGCCATGTTGGTCTGTAGGTGAAAAGGGGAACATATACCTCCTTTTTGAGTATATATGCTCCTAAGGGTTTATACCTATAACATAAATATACATTATCATTAATAGGGTTTTGAACAGACATGCATACACACTATAATCATATTTGTAAAGAGTAGTCTAGACTGTGTGGAAGCAAGTAGACCTATGAGACAGATAACAGTTGGGATCTATGGAGGAATACAGAAGGAGCAATGAGATGAAAAGACTCATTGATGATCCATATAGGTAACCAGCAGGATATTAATCTGTGGTCCACACGGTATACTTTGCTGTTCACCCAACAACCTGTAAGAAACCTGAAATTCATGGGCCAGTTATTCAGTAGGCAGCTTTGCATGTGCACGTTTACCAAGGAAGCTCTTAGGGTTTGGTTGTACCTTTCTCTCTGGCTGGTGCAGAACACAGTCACACAGCTAAGCCCTTTGGTTCACAGCAGGTCTACACCCTTTGCTGCACTGCAAAATAGATTCTGTGCAGCAACAAGCACACACATTGACTATTAATCCTCATCATGTGGCTTGTGCCCCTAAATTATAACAATCATGGAGAAAGCATGAATATACATTGAGACGTTAGGTCCTCTCTCTGAAAATATCTTGAAATGCTCTTAGCAGAATCAAATTTTAACCATAATAGCTATGCAAGTTGTTTTGTAAATTGTTCAGAAGAATGAAAGCTGTATAAGTAAGAACTGAAAAGTGCAATGAGATATGTATTTCTGAAAATAATTTTAGGGCATTCAGTCCAGCTGTGCATCTCTTTCATTGGTTTTTAAACACAAGTAGTCAATTATGTGAAATATTTAAACAAGAGACATTGTCTTTGAAACTTGTAACATCGTTTACTTACAGCTCTGTTCTTTCATATTAGCTTGCATTACTAGAAAATGGAAATAAAATATTTTTTACTACAGCTATATATCCACAGTAAGAAAAATGGTTTGCATTGGGAAAATGGACAAACTGACGCAAGCTCTTTCGAATTTCACACATGTGGCAACTGCATGTTATGGTTTGATAGACATGAAAATAGCAATCAAAATACCAGCTTAACCCTCCTGTCTTGTATTACTCACCTCTCTCTTTTGTTCAAAGCTTTCAACTGCCCTCCCCTTTTTAAAAGTACTTGCTTCCATGAAGTTTTCCCAGTTTATTTCCTTAAATCTTGCCTCCCCCTGCTGGTTGTGCAAAACAGAATTTCTCAGTAAAAAAACCACCGTCCCAAAGGCAACTGATGTGAGACAATCACGATCAACAAGAAAGTATAGTCCCAGTCTTTGTTCTGAAGTAGCAACAGCAAATCTCCATATATGCAATGGAAGCTCTTGGACCTCTTTCAAGCTGCATCTTTGGTTAATCAGAGAGAGCAAGATCCACTTTCCTCTCAAACACGCTAGTGGAGTTTTTTGGATTTGTTCCTGTGTTTCACTTGTATGAGGATTTTTGGTTGGTTGGGGTTTATTTGGTTTGTTTGGTTGTGTTTTTCTTTTTGTGTTTAAAAAGGGTAGTGAAACAAAGTTTCTGTGAATAGAAGGTTCCACCTATCTTTTAATAATTGGGTAAAGTTAGAAGAAAACACCAGTGGGCAAAGCATTATTTTGGTTCCACATCCAGTACATCTTTATTGAATGACTGCATACAGAGACAGAATGCCTATACTGTAAGTTGGTGCATTTTCTAATCTGCTAAAAATTTATGGAACAGCCAGCAATTTATTTCTGTAAAGTCTTAATTAGCTTTAATTGCCATAGGTCTATTTATACCTATTTTCACCAATTTATTCAGTCTTCCTTTATGCTTAGAGAACCACTATAAGAACATCTAGACTGTGAAAATGTTTTGCTAATTCAAACGTATACGAACCACAGGATGTATAATTTTCAGAACTACGTCTACATGGGCTGCAATTTACATTAAATTGCTGTTTTGGTTAAATGGCACCTTAGCTACCAAGCAACTCTTTGAATAGTTGTTTCTTTAATTATTATTTAATTTTGTGGTTATGACTGGTTTTCAGTTAAAGAGGGTACTACTGACAAATTCAATTAAAGGAAAATAGAGGACTTAATGGTCCATGCTAATGATTCATTTCATACATAATATTTTATCATTTTCTGTGCAAATTTATAATGAGTGCTTAGCTTGTATTAATAAATGCTTACATTTAGTCTACATAAACTATAGTGATTAAAATATTTTGCTAATGATATCTGTTGATAAATGCTTTTGAAACAATTAGGTCCTTTACCTTAAGGTACTTTATCAGCAAAATTTATATGAAAATGCATATTTTGTCATTAAGAAGGAAACACAAGTATAGAAATGTAATAACATATCCATAAGCAACACCTTTTGATATTTAAACAGCTCATGATATGCATCTGCTACGCTCAGGAAAACAAACTTTGAAGAATTATAGCAATCAGTTCAATATGCTATCTGATTTTATAGTATCACATGAAGAAGAAGGAGTTTGATAAATCACCTTTTCAGGTATCTGAAGTAAGAAGAAGTACTTTTCTATTTAAAAGCAGAGGCAGAAATTTTAGCTTCTAGTGTTTCTAAATAGTGTGTGTAGGAGTGAAAGGATGGGTAAGTAGCTATTACGGTCTCAATTTTACATTTTGCATCCTCACTGATGAAGATAGATTGTCTTCCAAAGTGAATAAAGTCATAATTTACAAACATTTAAGAATATTACATACTGTTTTAAGATACCAAGTTGTTTCAGGACAATGTTGTTTTCATGACTTTTTCTTGAACTGAGAAATTAGTGCACAATCATTTGATTTATAAAGAATGCTATTAGCTTCAGTGGTAAAAGAGACATATTGTAGTTGCTTCTGCAAACTGCTTGACTAGTACTATTGGGATTTAAAATATGCAGTGTTTTCAGGATTAAGGGCACAAGAAAGTAAACAGAAGGGAGGGTCTGAAGATTTTTAAGAGCAAAGCAATAATTCAGGAACACAATGCAAATTCAAGAAGAGTCCCATTCTTAAATCACTTACATAATCTGTCAATATCTTAGTGACTTCTTCATTTAAATTTTAGGTGGTGACACTGGTAAAGGATTGGGACAAGTGAGTTACAATTAGTTTAACTTCATGACTCTTAAAAGTACTGAAATTCAGTATGCCATTTGGAAGTTACTGTCAATTCTTCTATAAAAGGTGAAAAAAAAGAGGTGCCAGATTTCGTCTTTGAAGCAAAAGATTTCTTAGATCCTTGCCTGAAGAAACTCTTTATGTTGGCAGCCACAGCCAAAGTCTCTGTGATTTATGTTTCTGAAACTTCAACTGCAAAAGCTGTTGATACTGAAATCTAATGTTCTTTAGATTTCTCAGTAGTAAATAATAAGAATTTAAGAATGAGCATAGGTCAGGATTATCAGGATCAGTGCATGACAGTCAGAAACTTAAGTTTATTTTCTTTTGTCAAATAGTGATGGTAACATATTTTTCAGGTTCCGTCAATAAGCAGTGAAGTTGCATTCTTGAAAAATTCAAGTCCTCCTCTATATGCTTCAGAGCTCTCTACACAATCATTTTAATACTCATAAGAATGTCAGCAAAAGCAAAATGTCCTTTGGCCATGCTCTTTTTGTTCCTGGATATTTCCAGAGAAAGGAGCTGTAAACTGAGATTCACTGGTCAAGTACAAGTGAATAACCACCATAGAAAAACCTAGAAATGGCAGCGCAATCTAGGTTCTGCATTGATGTGTTTTTCATGTGGGAGGCCCACAAATGTAGATGACATACAAGGAATACAAATAAACTGGTTCTGTATGATGCATTTTCACCTCCTTCTTCCAATTTTAGTTAAAATTTCATCAGTTATTTTTAGTATGGAGTCTATGGTTTCTTGCCAAAACCTTGGTAAGGCTGACTGACCTGGTAGTATCCCTGAAACATCACCATGAGACCGATGGCCCCCAGTAATCTTAATTTCAGACAACTGGCCAAAGGTGAGCTGAGTAGGGGCTTTGCCACCCACAGCTAATACCTGCTGATCTGCTCGGCTGTGTGGAAGCTGGTGCCCAGTGCCAAGTCACTGAAAGTCAGCAGAAAGGCTGGGGAAGGGTGCAACTTATTGCATCCTCTGTCTGTCTCTAGGGCTTAACCCATAAGTGAGTATTATGAACTGAAGTTAGGAAGACTTTCATTACCCTCGTGTACTTCTTGAGGAAGTATTTTAATACACAACTTGTTATTTATCTGTTTTCCCACTTAAAGTTATTCACATACTGAAGGATTCCCAAGTGTTTTGCAAGTAAGGGAAAAAATCACCTGTCAAGCAATTCCAGATGTTTATTTTTTAAAGTTTCTAAGGCATGGAGTACTTACAGCTATCAATCAGGGAAGGAGCCAAACAGGTGACAGATTTTAAAGGATTCTTAGGCACTGCACAGACTTTAAGTGCTACACACTTGGCAGAGGGGTTATGTTGCATTCATAACTTGGCGATCTGGGTGGATCCCTGCTGAAACTGATTGCCAAGTAGTATAAGTTAATGTGAGTGCTTAAATGCAGCCTTGTAGCTTCTTCTGCTCAGCAAAGGGAGACAGTGGCAGTGAGACAGGCAGCCTCTAGCAGCAAACTCCACGGAGAGGAGCATGCAAGCATAGCCACCCCTCCTGCTACCACTGATCCATGATGATTATCATAAAAAATTGAAAGGCATTTTCACTTTTAATATTGACTAGTACAATCACTAAGACATATTCTCAGGAACACTTTCCATCCGTTTTTTGTTATAATCTTTGTTGCTGCGATTATATGACACAGTTATTCATTTTGTGGCACCATCCTCAGAAGTACCTTTCGGGGGCCAGCAGGCTATTGCCCTAGCACTCCAGATTTCCATATCTAAATATTTCTCGATATATTTTAATGAATGTCTTGGTAGCCACCTCTACACTGAATATTCATATAATAAAAACTGTGAGAGAATATTGTAATTCCCTAAGACACCTTGTAAAAGGTATATTAAAATGTATAGCTAACCCTATATCACAGAAATGTCCTTGAAATAGATAATTGATAATAGATAGATAAATAGATAAAATTGGAAAGGTTAAGGGGAATTTCCCACAAAAGTACAGTTTTGCTAAAAATTTTGTCAACTAAGAGATGCCATTCTAAGAGACAACAGAAAACATATTGCTAAAGAAAACATAACCATACTAAATTTTGCTACCTTTACTGCAGATTTCTAAATGCCTAAGTTTGATGTCTCTTTTTGCTGGGAAAACTTTCTAACATGGAGAAAACACATGGGCTCAAAAGCAAGTAATGGGAAAAGGCAGCAATATCTCCTGGATTCCAATCCCTAACCTGTTAGATTATGACAGATTTCACAGATTTCCCTGCTATATGATGAAGTTAGCAGAGTACTTATATGATCTCAGGCCTAGGGATTCTCAGAACATCTGGAATTTGGTCTTCTGAAGTCTCCTGATTTTTTTTCTTAGCTTGCGGAGAAAGTCATGGTACATTTTTCATTTTGGTGTCTACAGTTAAGTGGAATAAATTCCACCCAAAAATTTTCTGATTAGTCCAATAAGTAGTGTTGGGTTTAGTTCTGAAAATGCTGCTGTCTCCTGATCTTTAAGATGTCCACCTCCTTCTATATCAGTTTGATAACAAGATTATGGCCTAATTTGTGCAAGGTCAATACTTAAACTGTAACAACACCAGCTACCTCAGACTTATTTTTACCAAGATTGATAATGTGCTTTACAGAAAGGCATGGGAGTATATTTTCTGACTTTATTTCATCTTTCAAGGTATCTATCAGGTCTTTAATATGCTTTATTAAAGTAATTAATACTTTATTTAGTAAAATTGATTTTTTTTTTCTCCAATCAGCACTGTAAGAAAGTTGATCAAACCTATCTGAAGGCTTCAACACAGCCTGGGTCATTTGTATAGCAGAAAATTTTACTAATTATTTAATTTTTTTAACTGTACCATAAAAGACAATTTCAATTATTTTAAAGTAGAAAACAGATGTTAGTGAATTTGCATGGGCTAATTAACTTTCTACAAATACCTCACTGTGAGTTCAGAAAGCTTCAATTGCAAAAATTAAACATATCAAAAGAACACAGTCTAATATGCCCAAAACAAAGTAGAACTGTCTGAAATGTGAGCAACATATTAATGGTTATTCAGAAATTGAATTCCATTGGGTTTTTTATGTGAGCTGCATTAAAAAGGAAAAAGAAAAAAAAATAAAGGGCATTTATTTTTCTTTTATAACTACAACACCACAAAGATCAGCCCAGAAGTCCCATGGGTTAAATGTTAATCTGCAAATAAGGTAGGAGCTCCTGTGTTTGTCCCTGAGTAAACACACAATGTGATTTTATTTAGCAGCCCCTCTAGTCACTGCAGTTGTCTAAAGGTTTGAAATGAAAGTTCAGGCCTTTTCCTGCAGCTAGCAGAATCTTTCTGGTAGTGTGAGGACTCCAGAGAGAGATCTTCTCCCCTTGGTTCTCAATACATTTGTTGGACCAATAATGTCTAGGAAGACATTGACATCTCAGGACTTTGGGCATGGAGTATTCTGTTTACACAATTAGTTACCAGTAGGTATTTTCTCTTAATTTTACACATCACTTGTTATGTTTTTCATTCCTCCTTCCTCTTTCTGTCACCACTGTTCACTGCTCCTCCAAAAGACCTACTGTACTATTCAGATACCTAATGTAGAACAAACTCAGGATCTCCTTCAGGAAGCCAGCTAGCTGTCCTTTCCATTGGCTGTGAAAAGGATGTAGGCATTCACTGTAGGATGGGTCCTGCATTGACCACATTTTTGTCCTGTGCAATTATTGCCTCATGTGGATACATTGTATCCACATCATAAGATTTAACAAAAAATTGCTTACCTGCAAGAAAGGGAAGCTAAAGGAAGGAAGGAAGGAAGGAAGGAAGGAAGGAAGGAAATGGGGATGCACAAAGGTAGAAAACCAAATTCTAGGTCTCTTAATCATATGAAAAGACAAAACCTGGTATTAATCTTCAAATATAAGAAAGTTGGCTTCAAAGAGAAAGACTGCAGATTGCCATCCATGTTTGTTGAAGATGCAAGAGAGCATAATGGAGCTTATTGTTGAGTTTGGACATTAGAAAACACAAAGAAGAAACAAGCTCTCTCACTGTGAGGACAGTGAAGTAAATGAATATATTGCCTAGGGAATTTTTGGAATCCCCAGACTAGAGGTTTTTGAAAACGGGATAGACAAACGTGTCAGGGAAGATTTAGATACAGCTGGTTCTGCCTTGGGGTAGGAGGAGGGATTGAACATTCTTTCTATCTCCCTTCCAGCCCTACTTGCTATGAATCTATGATAAATGACAATAGTACTTCAACAGTAGACACTGAGAGGTCACTCAGGTAGGGACAGAAAAGAAAGAGTAATAGCAAGGAAAATCAATGAGGATTTACCAGTCCTTGGTATCTCTTGCTTCCCCATCTGTGCCTTTTTCAAGAATATTTCCACAGAAGGAAAAAGGTATTATGAAAGCACATTCTATTAATATTTTGAGACGTCAGAGCATAAGACCAAAGGTGGAAACATGATATGGAAGATAGGGCAAAAGAAAAATTTTAAAAATCAGGATCCAAGCAGAGACAAGGTAGCTGTCATAGACAAAGACCTTTATTCCTGCAATGGTTTTAATTGTGCATCAGGCTAAAAAAGATAAGACTTTTTACATTAATGTTTAAATGTTGCAAAAAGGCAATTCTTCTTTGGGTCACTACCCAGAGACAATTAAGACAGATCAGATAGATGATTATGACAACATTAATGCAAACGTACAAAAATGGCATTTTTCCCCCTAGGATTAATATGCAAAAGTATGTAATAGTTTGCAGTAAAATATGCAAGCCGAGGAGCTGATATATGTGACTATATTTGTGAAACTGATTGTATTTAAATACCTTTATTGGAAGGCATATGCACAAAACAACAATGTTCAGACAACAACATTATTTTTTCTTTTCATGAATTTTGCATGTTTTGCCATAGAGAACTAATGCTGTGTTCAACATTAATGGAATGGAATAAAACATTTTCTGTTACTTAAAAAAAATATTTTTAAATACCTTAAGCCTGTACCATTATTTTTGCTACATTTTAGCCTGTTAGAGATTCTCATGTTTTACCTGATTTTTTTTTTTTGGCAGGGGCAGCAAAACACAAAAAACACAGCATCCATGTATACACTCAATCAGCTGTCACATCATAAGCATGCTTTGCATTTTTCTCTTTCTAATACGAGGCCAAGCAGAAATTACTTTCTGAATCTTATTCAGATGGATGATCAACAATTTTACTTTAAATGGCACCAAATCCAATATTTTAAATTCAAATACTGATTTTTAAAAGATTGTACAAATTTTACCATTTTCTCTGAGAGAAGTAGTTTTATTTTCAAGAACACACTTGGAAATCTTGCTTAAGTACACAAGGAAAACAATAAGTAAACTGTTTGCTTGATCAGCTCTATACTGTATGCTTTCTTTCTATTCCTATTTCACAGAAAACTAATGATTTAAGGGTAAAAATGAAGAACTTGCATATGTATTAGTCCTCTAAGACTGTTCAGTCATCACTGTGGTTACATGTAGGCAGTATAATGTATAAATGTAAACAAGGGATGTGTTTTTCTTCTCATTTATGCCATCACTTCACTGTGCTGTTTTTTACTTTGTGTGTAGGCAAGAGGTCAAACAGTGGACCTTTTTTTTAGGGATCATTTCAGATATGTATTAAAATGGAATTAATTTAATTACCCAGATAAGACCATTTTCCACTATTTGCTGCCATTTTCATTTTTCGCCCCAGAATGTCATTATCTGCAATAAATATGTTACTTTTTCACTGAACAGATCTGAAGAATCAACACTATCACTGGATCAGCCTTTATAGAACAAAATACTCTCTGATTGCCTTGACTGTTTTGTTTGATGAGAGGGTGTGGGCAAAGCAAGAGTAGAGAAGAAGCAGAGTTTTATTCCAGTAAGAAACAGGATTTAAATGGCGTAAATAGCACAGATTCTATGATATGATGAAAACTTCTCCTTAGCCATTCCCAGCTAAGCTTCACATCCTGCATTTCTACTCCAGTGATCCTGCAGCCTGGACCAGACACAATCAAGTTTGTCAGGAACAGCAAACCAACTGGGCTGACCACCTCTGATGGCTCTGGGTCTGCATGAGCTGCTCCTGCTTCTGCCCAGGATCTGCTGGACAACGCTGTGCGATCACTTCCCAAATGCAGCGCTGCTCGGTGCAGTCATGTGGAGCCTCAGAGGGGGAGTGAAAATGGGACAAGGTAGGGGTCAGTGGAAAGTGGCCATGCACAGCTGGGGGCTGGATGGAGTGGAACAAGGGCAGCAAAAATGATGGCATTTTGTTTTCCTATGTTCTGACAGCAACTTATTGGAGACATTCCCTCCCTCTCACAGACACTGCAGAGTAAACTGTCTTTTTGCTAAAAAGAAGGCAGTTAGATCCATAAAAGTCTAAGTGCAGATGAGTTACAGACCTGAGAATAACGTGTTTGCTGAAAGAAATTGTAAACATCACTGAATATACCAGTTAATACTTCAGATATGTAATTTTCTCCACTACAGGTTCTTCCTTAATCCTGCTCATTTATTGGCACTCAAACAGATCTAACAAAGCCCAAGTAAAAGCAGAGGATAAATACTTTGCTGCCCGTGTCACAAGGAGACAACTTTAAATATCTCTATATTTGAACAAAAATCTAGATTTTAATATATATAGCACAATTTCCCACTGATTATCTTCATTGTTTGCTATATTTAACATTACCTATGTGAAAATGAGTTAACAAACGTTCCACAAAGACACTGAAAAGCCAGAGTTAGCATAGATTCTGGAATATGCACAAAGAAAAACTGGCAAACATTTACAATTGTAATATCCCAAACCAGTTTTATTAACTGCAGCTCTGATTTATTTCCCCATCCTCCTGTTCCAAGCTCTGCACCTTTTCTTTCTTCTTTGGGATGAACAAAGATCATGGAACAGATTGTAAGTGAGGCAAATTACATGGCTGTTTATGGTTGTGTTACACATATTATATATATCATTTGCAAAGTATTCCCTAAAGAAATGGTATCAAACTTTTGGGGACAAGAAAGGATCTGATGACAATCTGTTTTCATTTCTTTTCTTTCAGATGCTCCATGATAATTCATCTGTTTTATTTTCTGAGAATAATTTCTTGTACTGCAGCTACTGCTTTCCCATCATTGTCCATTTGGTTTCTTTTGTTCTTTTTTGCTTTAATGTTCATTAACTATATCATTTGATTAAATGATGCCATCACAATTAGAAGAAAACAAGTCCAAGTCTATTTGAACAGAATCTTACATTTACTCTGTAAGCACTCTAGTTTAGATAAAGGCTTCTGTATTTTTGAGTTTGGGTTTGGTTTTGGGGTTTTTTTTGGTGCCTTTTTGTTTTTTTGTTTAACACACACACATTTAAAAAGATAACAGTATTCCAAAATCTCTACATTATGTACACAATTGATCTGCAAATTTCAGCACCATGGTAATTTTACTTGTAATTTTTTTGAAGTGATTTAGCATGAATGCCTTTACTTTTTAAGCTGCAAAATTTTAAAATAAAGTTCTGTTCTTCATCTTTTCACCTGGGTAGTCTTAGCACAGAGTTGGTTTAAACAACAATAATTATTGGAAAGTTTTGACATTAAGATAACTTCAGCTAAACACCAGAATTACCAAAGGTAAGTGCTCAGGAAAAAAGGACAGCTCCTCTGAAATGAACAGAATTATTAACAGTATTTGCCAAAGACAGGACTATGATCAGCACTTTGGAATCCCTTTTAGTTAAACAAAAATCTATCAACTTTAACAGAACTTACTGCCTGAAAGTGTCCTTTAAAATGACTGTTAGAATGAAAAATAATATATGTTTTTTATTCCTTTTAAATCAACAGTTTGGAAAACCTATAAATAAAAGAAAAATCTCCCCCTGACAAAAAAACAGGAAAGACAACCTTAATTTTCATTTCAATTGCATCAACATGCAACAGAAACAACTCCTTTAAATCAATAGGGTATCATAAGTAATTTGCAGACAAAATCAAGCTGTTGAAAGCAAATGCAATTTAAATATTTGGTAACACTCTATCCCATGATCTAAGAAAATTAGTATAACGATTTTTTTTAATTTAAAAAGCAAGGAAACAAACAGAACAAAACAAAAAAAATTATTCAGTTCTTAGCTATTTAATGGAAGAAAAATAAAAAAGCCTAAATCCAACCCAGGGAAAACTTTCAGTCAATCAAGTTGCACTTTAGATTCAGTCAGTAAGAAGTGTTAGGAAACAAAAACATTACAATGTGAGGTCATTGTATTTACAGGTAATATTTGCTTATTCAGGTAATTAATCATCATGATTAATTATACTGGAAAGTGGACAGATTATTTCAGTAAACCAAGATTACTTGCCAATGGGTAAAGATCCAGGAGCTGGATATGTACACTTTCACTAATAAATGATAAGGATCACTGGTGAGGCAGGTTGCAGAGCTTGGGAAAAGTAGTAAGTTACTAAGTGAAACTGCTTTTGGCAACTATTGACCTTTGAGTTCTTAAACTGGAGCATATATAAACAACATAATGTTCTCTGGCAAGTTTTCTCTGATAACCTGCTGGAAAAGGGACAGAATATCCTCTAGCCATTTTGCATGCACAATTTAACAATTACGTGGTCAGAGGAAGGATGATTCTTTTAAGGTGCTGGTAGATGAATGGTAGATGTTCACAGGCTTTACACATTTACAAAGGAATTTCAAAATCTAACACAGCGTAATCAATATCAACTCCAGTTCTTCTATACTGAGATAAATTTTATCGATCACTCTACTGGGGACACACACACAAAAACAGAAAAAGAGGAAGGATTCAGACTCAGAAAGCAGGTCATATGGATCAAAGTCATAGCACTGGCAACACTAGCTTAAGGATAAAATGTTAAAGTAAGGCTGTTTGACTCAGCATGGAAAATCTGAAAAATTATTTTGGCATATTTTAAAGCAGTGCATTCTAAAAAAGAAACACCAAATTTATTTCAAGTTTCTATTATAGTTGAATAAAAATTTTCAAAAGCATATAAAAAGTTAGTTTTAGATAATTATTATAAACAGGAATCATGCTTAGAATGAGAATATAAATGGTTTATAAGTCTACCCTGACTTGAAAATTAAATTTTCATTTCAAACTTGATTAAAAATTTTGCAAAATAAACATTTTGTGATACATTTTGCAAAGTATTACAAACATTGCAATGCAATCCAAATTAAGCTGTGGATGCACACAGAGTTTGCCTTTTGAATTTCTTTTATCTGTCAGACTTTCCAAGTTTTCTGGGTTATACTCAGGAGCAGAGGGTAAGAGAAGCACATTCAAAATCCTTCATGGCCACAATTTTATTTTTAATTGGTGTTTCCACACTCTTCATGCATTCATCAATCAGATGTAAATTACAGTATGCCTGATTGGGTCTCCTTCACCCTAACCATTCCCTGCTGACTGGCAGTGCTTGCCAACTGCTGCAGCAGGCAAGATGAGCAGCAGTAACAGCACCTCTACTGTTTTGGTAGGTCTTGGCCACCAACAGTATCATAGATAACAACTGCTCACTTAACACCTATTGAATGTCTTGAGCACAATTGTCCCTTTGAAGAATGCAGCTGTCACCTTTGATCAAGCATGAGACATCACTGGCAGCAAGTAATATAAAAGAGTAGGTCCATAAATTCAAACACTGTGGCAATTTCAGAGGAGCTCCTTTATTCTGGGAACAAGCACAGAAAAACGTCTAATCGGTGTGGAGAGAAGAGACACAGAAGATAGAAGCTTCAGAACAGTTTTTTTCATAATATTTAAACGTAGTGAGTGATCAGAGAATACTGTAGAGTCAATAATCCAAACAAACCAGGAGGATGGGTTGTACACCACTAGAAAAATTTAATAAATACACAAGTTGAAATACTTGCAGCCACTTTAAAATGTAAGACCCAGACATTATTCTATAGTCTCCAGTCTGCTAAGGTACAGTTCTTATGCTACATAAGCATGGATTTTATGTATTTTAAAGTAGAATGCTGTCTAAGATTACCCTCAAAGTGGCATACCCCCTGCTAGCCCCTTTGAGAGGATTGCCAAGTCCAAAATGAGCCTGAAGAGTTGTTTATGTGAGTGACCATGGGGAGAGGGAGGAAGTGGAGCAGTGGGAGGAGAAGGGCAGACATTATGTTTTTTGGCCCAGTGGACAAGGAAAAGCAATCATGGAAATTCATAGATCAAAACTTTTTTTATTTTTTTTAATTGATGCGCACCAGTTTAATGGCAGTATAGATGGCAAAACTGCATTGCATTGACCCTAGCACTATTTTCAGGGAATGGGAATAATGAGTCCTGTGAGTGTCATTTACAAGAAGGTATGAACTGTTCACAGTTTTATCATCGTGTTGGGCAGAAACTTCATCTTCACTGATAGATGTCATTTTGTTCTGTGTTTTTCTTGAACCAACACCTTAAATGCAACCTTCTCTTTCTGACTGACTAAGACTGATGTTCCCTCATTGCTGCCTGTGAATACTGAAAGTGAGTTCATTGTTTCTGTGGCCAGCACTGAACAAAGGCAATGGGGCATCCAGAATGGAAAGGCAGTAGCTTTCATGAGACTCAGGTTTGAGCATCAGGAGTGGCATCTGGAATACAAATGCCTTCAGCTTACATAGGCAAGTATACCACTTGGGGCACAGAGATTAGTCCCTGTTATGAATATCCAAACTGCATGGGGGTTACAAACATTGTCAAATATTATGTAAAAGTGCATAATTGAATTAGTCTCATTTAATGATCCACTGACTTTTGAATATTTTTAATGCCTGTAAGTGACCCAAAAATATTTCTAACATCATTCGTATATCACAACTAAATCATTATTACGTCACAAAATGCACCTCTGTATAGTATTAAGAGTGTGTTTTGTAATCAAAGGAGGTGGAAGTGTGCGAGGAAAGAGCAAATGAAAAGTTTATGTGGTATGTATTATGAACATAAGAAGATAACCTAAGAGGAGTGGTCAAATGCTGCTTGGAAGGATGGGTGCTAGCTGTGGCAAACAACAGAAACCTTTGTTCTGCTTCCATCTTACTTTCAGCAACACAATTTGCAGTCTTTGTGCCTCTATTTTCCTTTTCACCCTTTGCCTTTCCTGTCAATTAAGCTGTACATTCTCCATGGACAAAAGTTATAAATGTATATCACACATAAAAAACCATGAATGCAAATATGACTGGGATGCATTTCACCAGATGTTACTTTACTAGTAATAAACCCTTGTGACTGCTTGTTTTATCCTCCAGAGCTTTGTGTTTAAGGAAATCCCAGTTTGCCTTGTCTCCCCTCTTATCCAATGTCAGGGTGGTTAGATTATTCCCCCAGGTCATGGAAGACCCAAGTTCAGATCAGCACTGACATTCCTTCTGTCACATCTGTAAAAATCATGACATCATATGACATTTGAAGATGGGTTTCTTAACATGCTCTGCTCTTAATGCTGTACCAATGACAACAGGAGCTTCAATTCCAATCAACCACAAGGCCGCTGTATTTCTTTTAGTGCTGCTTTTCCTCCTTGACCCAGCGGAGTTAAAGAGCAGCTGCTGCAGTGGGGGAGAGTTTTCCTCTCCTCTACTTTCAAGTCACCTCAGACAGCTGAGCTATCTGAGCTACATGCCTTATCAGTTAGTGAAAAGCCAATGGCAGTGCTTTTCAAATATTTCTAAATGTCTCTTCAGGCACAGTTACTTCATACATTTGAAAGTAAAGTTACAAACAGCTCTGAGTTGCTAGAAATCTTATTTCTTCAGCAAATAAATTCTTTCCCCTCCCACCAAAAAAAAATCACTGCACTACTCTGTTCCATCACTTTCATAGCTTTATGAAGAGAATGACTGAATTCATCAACAAAGCATGTTGGAAAAAGACAGATTCATCTAGGGGCCAAAAGTAGAGCATTTTAGATTAAATAAAGAGAAATTACTTAAAAGGTAGAGATAAGTCAAGAAATAGGCAGTCTCTGTTAATGAGTTCAGGATTACATGTTGCCCATGCACTTGAAGAGGAAATTCAGTGCCTAAAGGAGGCAACAAAATATTCAAGTCATCAATATATGCAGAAGAACTGAGGCCAGGCCTCATAAAAAATAATAAAGGCTTGGGAATTAATTCAGCAACCACAGATGAAAATGAATCCCAAGGGAAAAAGTTAAGTGTGAACTATGGAAAGGTACATGGTGGAAGACATTTTTATTGACAAGGTCCAAAATCATGACTGAGGAGAACAACACGGTAATTTGACTTTGAGAGGGAGTTAACTGTGGCACTTTTACCATAATGAAGAGGGCAGATTACAGGAACTTCAGAGAACTGCATTGTCAACTCTGTGACATATCCTGACAATTATAAGACTAACTAAGCAACCATAGGAAAAAAAGAATTAGAAAAGAAGAAGTTCTGAAGCTCTGCATTTTAATTCTTCTCTTCCCACTTTGGAGCCTGACAAAAAAATGCATTATTAGAAATAAATAAAAGCAGGGCATGAAATGGCTTCCCAGAATAAACTGTAATTTATAGAAGGAAAGTAAAATGTCTTCTCTTCTATTTAAACACTCCTGCAAACCAGAAATGCACAGAGTGAATGGATTTTGAGATATTCTTAGTGAAAGCAGAAAGTCACTAACACATCTGTAATTGCCAGGGGGCCTATTCTTCATAAAAATTTATATTCTCAGGATGCCCATGTCATCACAGCCTATTACAAGCAAGTATTTTACTCTGTTGCAAAACACCTGCTTAAATACACAACACAAGTGGCTATATTAAAGTACTTATCTCGGAATATGGAGAGGGCTTCTTTTTGGATATGTAAATATTCCCTTAAAAGAAAATACAGTAGTAGAGTGACAAAAAGTTTCCATTATGGTTCAAATTAAAAAAAAAAAAAACCCACACTACCTTAAAAGTAATTTTCTTTGTTTCTTACTTTATAGACCAATCTTTTAGAAGGAGTCAAAGGAGAAATATGTTGGAACTCAATTACCTGTGCTAGTGAACCACATAGAGATATTTAAAAATAGGTACTTCTCACAGATATCCAGTGTGAACCAAGTGCTTTTTTACGTGAGCCTCTCATATCCCATTAACATTATAAGTTGCAGCATGCACCTTTTCATGCTGCTGGAAGAAGCAAAAAATGGTCAATAAAAGACTAAATGTAACTCAGTGAGCAGTAAAATTTTTTCTGGTCACTCAAATAGCTTTCTTTGCTTTACCTTTGTTGAGCAAGTGAACAGAGGTCAAGCAGCTACACCTCAGTCAGATACACCTTGGTTTACCTGGATGAAGCACCAAAAGATGAACCCTGGAATTTCAATGCATCATTATGAAAGTGGCAGAGGTCATCAGAAGGGAAACAAAAGCTTGGGGCATCAGTAAAGATTATTTTGACTTGACATCAAAAGCCTGTGGAAGCCACATGGTTTAAAAGGCAGATGAACAACCTTCTCCAAATGTCTCAAAACCTCTCCAAAGTCAAACATTTGCTCATCCTTACTGGCCAATGAAGGCAGGAGGCAGCAGGTAGATACCATTAAATGCCAGGATCTCAAACAACTTTTTCCACAAGTGTTCCAATCCTTATCCAATACAGAAGAAAAACAATTGCCTATTTTTCAAAGGCAAAAAAAAAACAGGAAGAGGACAACTAGAGGGATATGCTCTACGAAAAAAAGAAGGAGATATCTTACTCAGAGAATTTCTCTCCATTTCTAGCAATTTCAAGGTGTGTACAGCTATCATGAAACATTTTACAACATCTCACACAGTTATTGAATGACTTGTATTTATTAACCTCCATGAATTCTCTTCCTGGTCAAATTGCTTACTAATTTCTTCTGTATATCTATATATCTATATATCTATATATATCTATGTAGATATTGTTCTTGCAACAGCACTGCATCAAGTAAATATTAGTGTCATACTAAAAAGATTTTTTTTCTTGTGACATTGTAATTTTATTTATTGGTATATTCCTGACTTGAAATGGCACATTTTCACTAGAATTTTCCAATTGTATTCATGTATCCTTGATATAGTTCCAGTTGTTTCAGAGTAGCTGCTCCTTATTGACTTATTAGCATGATATTTTTGATAAGGTACTCCACTACTAAAGATAGGAATCTTTTTTAGGATCCACACACTTTCATTTGTGCATAGGAATCTCTGATCTATATTTACAGTAGCTTTATAATTTAACAGATGTTTGGACAGTTACAGTCCCCTCTGGGACAGTACTGTGTGGTTTTGAACTACTCCAGAGTTGTTCTATGAATATTTTTCCTCACTCTCTTATAGTCCTGGGGGTCTGTAACAGATGCTAATTGCAGTTTCTTCTTTGTTTTTTGATAATCTAGTCTTACCCAAATTATTCCACTGCTGCCCTCATCATTATTGAATTGTATCTTGCTGATTTTCAAGGTTTCAAGCAATAGATAAGACCACATTATCTACATCTTATACACACACAGCATAGCTTAAAAGTTTCATATGTGCATATGGAGATGGTGAGAGCATTCAAGAAATAGGGGCTTTTGGCAGAGAACATCCCACACCTCCTGTCCTTTCAGAAATATGCCTTGGAATAATTAGCAGCTCCATCTCAACTTCCCAATTTGCCACAATGCTCTCAGATATTATGCTGCTGCTCCACAGTTTTCAGAGGGGCTTATCATGCTGCATGCAGATCTGTTCTCTAAATCAAATGCTTTAAGACATTAATAGCATGACCTTGAAAAATTTTTAAGCAGTTTATCTTAGGTGAAGTTAGCCGACTTGCACAGGTGAAGATGCCGCATTGTGGAACAGCACACATGCGCCCGTGTTCACCATGCGCTACATGTAGCCTGGGACCCTGCCAGAGTAGCCAGCTTCCTTGGTTCAGAGCGAATGGAAACCTTTCACAAATAACAGCCATAATAAATGCTCAGGTTGCACTTCCTCTTTTAGTTTAGTGGAGGCAGAAGGCAAAAACTATTTTGATAAAGTAGCAAATATTCCAATTCCAGAACTTAAGACTCCAGTGGAGAATGAAGAGGCAGACAATGCTATCTATTTATAGTACATTTTGCCTGAATCCCTTCTTTTGTACACAACAGCCATGGTCTTTCATGCAGAACCACTGTAGATGGACAGCTGTGTGTCTAAACATCTGTGATGAACAGAACTCAGATGGGAGCTTAAAAAAAGAGAAAACGGCATCAACATATTCATAAGTTGGTGTGTGAACAATGAAAGCACATATTGTAGGTCTGAAGGAAAAAGGCAGAATCAGCTTGTAAAAAAAACCCACGAAATTCTCTAAGAAATTCTTTTTGCAGATGTCAGCATAAGCTTTTTGCCTGATTTAGTGTAGCAGTAAACTCAGGAAGGGGACTAAAGAAATTGCTTTGACCAACCAGGAGTTTCAAGGAGGTACCTATAAATCTGAAAATCAAAATCTGATCATAACTCAATCTAGAAGAACTATAACATCTCAAAAAATAAAATAAAAAGAAAAAAAATTAAACTGAATCAGCTCTGACTTGCTTGTGTATATTAGATCAAGATCTGTGCAAAGATGAGCATAAAGCTGAAGGCACACATATAATAATCTTTGACCCTCCCAAGGTTCCACCAGTGTCTTTTGCTGGCTTTCCATTTGTCAATAAGGTAAGTTTGATGCTTTAAAAACAAAAAGAATAAAACAAAATTAAAGATCCTGCATAGCTGACCAGAGTATCAGGCTTTGTTGTCCTCACTTGTACTGATGCTAACTTAATTTTTAAGTAGCTCTAACAATAACTGGCAGAAGTGATAACATATGACTTGAAGGATGTTATCAGCAGCTCTCTACTCTAGAGAATCATAATGAAACATACAGAATGTATCTTCAACTAAATTTGATCCCTATTGTTCATTAAACTGTTTACATGGTTTCTAAATCTCATACAATTTTCTTTACAATTAAACACATTGCCAAAGTAAGATAGAAGCTCTCTTCTTGTCTTTCTTAAAAGAATATAAGTGGTGGTCTAAGTAAAAAAAAAAAATGACCCTTGTCCTTCAAGTTTCCCTTTCTCTATTCATAAACAGTTTCCTGGCATATCTAGTGATATTTCTCCCAAGAGAGACCAAAACCCCACTAGCTTGTATTTTCCTTACACGAATTTCCAACAGTCTTCAGTGGTTTTGACATGTGCAAAAATGATGGGATACTGCAGACTCCAGCACAGGCATACATTTGAAGAATATATTGCACCAAACTGCATATGCCAGTACATTGTACAGTTTCCACAGCATTGGATATTGCTGTCTCTTTTACTGTAGTTTCTCACATGCAAGAACAAATCACAACTTCTAGAGTGGAAAAATCTAAAACTTTCTTACCTGAAAGGCAGGGTATTATAATTTTTTCTATTTAAAACTGCATACTTCTTTTCAATAATCAAAAAATCCAAGCTCACAGTACAAAAGAATTCTGTCTTATAAACGCATGCTCCCTAAATGACCTTAAACTTTGAGAAAAAGAGGCATAAAATCATTGCTTCCAACTCTTTAACTCACCATAAATAAAAAAGGGATTATCACAGGGTGGTAACTGTGAGTTATCTGCGAACAGACTAATTTTCTCAAACATATTTGTTATTCAAAATTAATGTATAAATTTCTGTGGGTGCTTCCTACCTTGATTACAAGTATGAGAGCAGTCTATTGTAGACAAAATAATGATGGGATATAGAGGTCGCACATTACGTATCAGAGTCCCTAAGCAGTAATCCCAGCTCCAATATGAGCTCTGAAGTTACTTATTCACATCTTCTTGTCTTCTGGGATTGAGACAGTCTTGATCGATAAGAGATTTTAACTAAGAAATAATAGAGTAGTCCATATTAACAGACAGAAAAAGGAAAATCTGGCAAATGACAATAAAGAAGATATGCCAAACAATCATTCCTTTATTAGTTACCACTACTATTTGAAGTCTTTCCTTGTTCCTCAGCCTCTTGACAGATACTGACATGATCCAAATTTTTCTTAGACTCTTCTGTGAATCTTCAAAGGTAGCGAAATGACTGCCTATAAAAACTGCAGTACTATCTTTACTGTAAAAGGTCTCTTAGGACAGTCTGGGAAGCCACTTCTATGAAAAGATTTTAGTCAGTGTCCCCTCCTGACAGGGCTGGGCTCCAGACAGCACATCCACACCTTGCATTCTTTGAGCAGAGGTCAGCGTCCCTCTTCTCTCTTATCTTTAGAGCAAAGATACATCTGGCCTTGCCTGAATATGGGGACAAAAACATCCGTTCATTGATAAGCCTTATTTCGCATCATCCATACTCGTAACTGAAGTAGAGGAAAGCCGCAGTGGACTCAGTCTGAAGCACAGGATGGTCTCTGTCATACAGTACTGTGCCCGGCTTTGGAAGTTTCCGTAAATTGACCAGACAAGACCCTAAAGAACTTGATTACCCTTGCTATGGTCAGGAGGTCATACTAGAGACCTGCAGAGGTTCCTTCCAACTTAAATTTCCTGTGACTCTTGTTGTAGTCCCCAAGCCACCAGCTGGGATGGCTGGGGAATCAGGGGGCTCAGCAGCTCAGTGGTGGGTGAATTCAGAGACCTAACACCCCCCACAAGACAGCTGGCCAGGATCCCCTCACCTGGTCTTGTGACCTGTGTGAGGAGGGTCCCCCTGGTTGGTCAGCAGCCAGACAGTCACTCTAACCTTGGGTCACACCACATTGGCCCTCAGCTGTTGTCCCTCCCCTGTCTGTATCCCTTGATAAAGAACTTGGCGGGCGGGGCCCGCCCTCTTGCTACCTGGCCAGCCTGCGTGCCGGTCAGAATAAACATCGGATCCCTCGCAAGAGCCATCTCTGGACTCTTTACTTCTGATACCGCTCGAGCTAGCAAGCTCTGTGTGGGCTTGGCCGCGTGCCTCCATCGCACGGTGAGGGAGAAGCTGTATGCGAGGTGCCCGGACACCGCCAGGAGTTCCTGAGCCAGGAATTCTTAGGGAAAAGCAACAGTTTCCTCCACCAGCCAGGCCACACAGCGACAACTCTCATCCACACTGGTCTTGTGACCAGGAGCAAAGATTTTTGTTGGGTGATTGTAGAGATTCAGAAGAACACTTATCTTTAAGAGGTAGAATTAATGAATATAGCAAATTGATAGCTGGTTAACCATACCGAAACATGACAGACTTTGGAAAAACATAAATGAGAATTCAAAATGAGAAACATGGATGTAACTGCAAAATGACACATTTATTTACCAAAAATTCATTGTGCTAGAATAGGAAGGTATCTTTTTTCAGTGAGATGCAATGACTTTTCTCAGAAAGGGGAATGGTGTAGATGAACAGATCTAGGCTCAAATAAATCATTATGTCACAAAATGATGACAACCTACTGATCTCATGCAGGTGCCTGGAACTTGTTTGTGATTCTGGAGTATCTGAAGTGAGGAGGGAGATGAACAAGCAATCAACAAGCATTAAGACCCTGGCATAAGACCTTAAAACAGTCTCTACAGACATGTTTATGAAAGGTAAATTTTAACTAAAATTTATAAAAAGCAGGTATATTAATATGAGAAAGCAATGAAGATGTCACTGTTTAAGAAGAAACACCAAAATGAAATGATGGAACAATAGGGGAAAGAATACAGGTCTTGTTCATAAACCTAACAGCAGACATACAATACGAAGGAGAAAAAAAGCCCCATCTCTTTGAAGCAAAGCATGAGAATAAGAAAACACAGCTATAAAACCAAGATGAGTAAATTTAGTCTGGAAACTACCATGTTTTTCTCTGCTACAGAAATCAGCTTCCAACGAAAATTTTCACAGAATCACAGAATATGCTGAGATGGAAGGGATCCATAAGGATCATTGAGTTGAACTCCTGGCCCTGCACAAGACCATGCTCAGAAGTCACACCATGTGCCTGGGAGCATTGTGAAAACGCTTCTTGAATTCTGTCAGTCTTGGTTCTGTGACCACTTCCCTGGGAGGCCTGTTCCAGTGCCCAAACAACTTCTGGGTGAAGAACATTTTTCTAATATCCAACCTAAACCTCCCTTGACACTGTTTCAGGCCATTCCCTTGGGTCTTGTCACTGGTCCCCACAGAGAAGAGATCAGTGCCTTCCATGTCTCTTCTCCTTGTGAGGAAGTTGTAGACTGTGACGGGTTCTCCCCTCAGTCTCCTCTTCTCCAGGCTGAACAGACCAGGTGACCTCAGCTGCTCCTCATACAATTTCCTTCCAAGGCCCTTTACCATCTTCCTTGCCTTCCTTTGGACACTCTCCAATAGCTTTATGTCTTATATTGTGGTGACCAAAACTTCACACGGGACTCACCGTAAGGCCGCACCAGTGCAGAGCAGAGTACTGGGAAAAGGGTGCAAGGCATAAAGGGAAATTAATGTAGTCTCAACACTGCGGTTGATAACCATCTCAGCAAGATTGCATTATGGTGTTGCTTATTATAAGAACATTGAAATCAACAATCCCAGCAATTCCACTGCTAATCTTATGCTCCTCCCGACAGACTGCAGTCATGAGGACCAGAAGGGATTATCTCCTCTCTTAGCTGATTCTGAAAACAGAGACTCTCTAAACGTGGAATTTCATTTCAGGACTGGTATGTATCTCTATACTTGTATCCATCTTGCAAACAAATGAGGAGGAAGTCAGGAAAAACAAGTTAATGTGTAAAGAAATGCACACAAGATACCAAATTTCAAAAGTGCCAGAGTAGGATGCTTTCAAGGATTGCTAGTATCACACAATCACAAATGAAAGAATCTTATTTTCATTATTACTTCCATACACATCAGATTCTGTAATAGAAAATGCTTATTCCTTTTACAAAAGATTCTGTTCAGTAAATCCTTTGCATTCCCTACACTTTTTACTGTTATGTGTGCTTTACTGAGGTGAATGGATGTGGAATTTAAGATACAAAATCTTTAAAAAAATTAAATAAAATTTGAGTAACAGTTTTTCCGCTCCTAGATCTCGGAATTGCCTTCCATTCATGGATAAAAGGTGAGGTTATAGGAAAGTATGTCAATATCTTATTTTTCTCCAAGAACAAAGAAAAAAGAACATGTCATTCTGTGCAAAGAACACAAAAATTCTGTACAAATGAAAATTTTAATGGTGAGAGAGCTGAACAGAAAAATATTTGGACCTTCAAAGCATCAAATGTGAAGAATCAACCACAGAAGTTGTTTTTATATTTGATTTTTTAAATTTTTCTTTTTGAGAAATGCAGTAGTCCATTTATTATTATTACTACTATTATTAATTATTATTATTATTATTAAGTCAGAAGAGAAAACTGTAATCATCTGCAAGTTTGCTTACATCTTCCAAACTTCTCTATTGTGCTGAAGAAAGAGGAGTCCAGACAGTGAAGTATACATTTACACGTAGATCCATCAAAGATTAGCTTTATTGTGAATGGCAAAGGAAGCTCGGTTTAATCTGCCTTCTAGTAAAGAAAAGAGGACACTTGTGCAGAAATATTTTAGCATAGTGAATGAGCCATAAAAAGTTACAAAAGATAAACTGTGTACCACAACTGCTAGTTTATGATTCAATATATGCAGTCATTTCGGGATTAGGTTCTCCTCCCATATCTTTGGGCAAGGTGCATCTAATCTAAACTTGACCATTAGGATCAAGGCAGGATCAAACCTTGTTTCTCCTAAGAACTAAGGTTCCTGTAGGTTCTCTTTAGACATAATGCGCTTTCAGAGCACACTTCATGTAATCTAAGTATTTACACAGGAATAAGTATTGTGGAAGACCACCAAATATTCTTCAGTGTCTATAGAGTCTAGAGACCTAGCTTAAACCCTATGTTGAGATACTGCCTCAGTGCCCTAAGGTTCCCGTGAAATATGCAATCTACTATGCCAAAAAGTTGCTTAGAAGTCTACAATCTTTCATCCAATATTTGTCTTTACACACTGCTCAGCACCCTAGATGTTCAGAGCTTTTTCCTGATAAAGCCAGGGCAGAATTAGAGTTGTTATTGTGACACGTTTTAAGTATAATTTTTGCAGTTAAATGAGGTAACATTGCCTAAGAGTCAAAACTAAGACATGACAGGAGACAGGCTCACAGGCATACAAAACACTCACATATACAAAGAAACTCCGATGACAGTGGAGCTGAAAGGGGTTTCTAAGAATTTAAAACTAAAAGGCAGTATGATAAAATTTCTGTTGTTAAAGCAACCTGTAACTTTGATATACCAAGAAGAAGTCTGAAACATAATGAATGAGAGATCTATTTCTCTTGATCTGAAGGTCAATTAAAAAAAATTAAGCTGCTAGTATGTAAGTGGTATGCAGAAACCAATTTATAGGAGTCTTCAAGATCAAATGCCCACCTTGGTTTCAAGCACCCTCAAAAATTACTGATTGTCAGACTTCTATTAAAGTCTTCTATTGTTTCTATTGAGCAAAACCTATTTAAAACTACGTAAGTTCAAAATAACAAAGTAAATACCCAATGAGCTTAAATATTGAATAATACATAGTAATACCTTCTGATTAAATAACCATTTTGTTCAGTGATTACATTCAGTTTCCCCAGTTGGTAATTATTGATTACAGGATATAGTCATTTGTTTCTGCTAACCACTTGCCCTTGTAAGTGTAAACATCAAGGACAGGGCTTGCATTCCTCTATTTTCCATGGTGCCAGGCTGCTGTGTATGTAGGACAATGATCCATGACACAGCAGTGATATACCTTTTGTTGCAAAATAATGAGTTTGTGTTCCCGAAGTTGTTTTGATACTTGGGATCCTTTCTCTCTCCTTCTTGCAGGCTAAGATTTCATATGAATGCTATAGAAATCATGAATACTAAATCTTAATAACTGTGTAATAATTTTACGTAAATATATTTTGCGGCATTTTGCTTTTGTCATTTCCATGTACTTTAAGCAATAACCAAAATTTGCTCTTTCCAATTTCATTAAGCCACTTAGATATCTCCTGTTAAAAGACAAGGAAAAATAACAAGAAAAAAATATGCAGATGTCTACTAGACATGTTACAAAAGTTGGATGCCCAGGTCTTTTTTAGATATTTTCCTGTAAGGAATAAAAACTCACTCAGTTGTGGTTTCCTGTGGATAACTAATTCAATCCCATGTGCCTAGTCATATGTTCAGACAAACTTTGTCCTGAAGCAACACTAGACTGCTCTCAATGGTTCAAAGGCATTCTTTTTTTTTTCAGTCACCTATTTTTTTTCCATATGTTTTGAAATTTAACAGCATAGTTCAGTAGTCCCCACTGTATATTTGCAGCAAGGGTAGTGTTGGTGTATAGGAACAAACAGATGCGCACCCAGAGAGCTTGGTGCAGACTCACAGCTCCTCAGTGATGAGATCAGGCTCTCTGAAAGTTGAAGACATCTCCAAAGACATGTATGCAAGAAGTTATGCTTTGCTTCAGCTACAGTTGAGGTTGAAAAGTGATTCTGCAACTTTCTGTCTCTCAGTTTCTTATAGACCCCTGTTTTTTTTCCAGAAAGTGTCACTACCTTTCAGTTAAAGATGCTTTCTAGCCAAGATCAGATGAAATCTTTTGGTTCCTTCCATATTCTACTGCTTATTCTTTGGATAATTTTGTCCTTTCTTTGCACCTTCTGTCTCATATTTTTAATGTTTCTGAATTGCTCTGAATTTCTAGCATGAAAGAATATTATACTGAAGTTAAAATTATTTCCTGTATATCATTTTCGTTATGAAGCTCTACCCATGCAGAATAAAATGAAAATAGTATGTATGCTTTCTTGTTCTTGACAGGAAAAACCTATTCCTCAAGCACAACGGTGATTGATAAATATGATTAATAAAATGGTTATATTTCATTTATTTTGACTGATAGATAACCTGGTAAAAGTTTTCCATAAATAATACATTAAAAAGTCATAACACATAACATCTCATTAGCTGATGCTTCTAATTTTATGCCTATCTGAAATAGTATGCTGTCTCATTTTAAATTTCTAAATACATACAAGGTTGAAAGCTTCCTATAGGTTGTACTTTTTAACTGCTTTTCCAAACCTACTCCAGAATTTTACAGTGGCTGAAAAACAGCCATATTTAAATCAACTAAAAACAGCAACAGACGATAATTTATAATCTTTAACAAATGCAGCTATTTTTAACTACTAAATATCTTTATCTTTAAAGTAACTAAGATTGATATTTTTCCTAATACAGAACTAAATTTTGTATTTCTAGTACTGATGTTGCTTAGTTCTTATTATTCAAATCTGTTTGGGCAATGTCTGCAGTATGTTTAAGTGTCTATGTATTTTGCTGAAATATGGATGGAAAATGAGTCTTCATGCTGAGGAGTCCGCAGTGAACTTTTCCTGACTGACGACAATCATTAAAACAGGTGGAGTGGTGATTGTTTGTATGAGGCAAAGATCTACCTCATTTTTTTAAACAAAGGGGAATTCAGCTGAATTTGAGCAAAATAATATCAACACTATCAACGGAAACCTATTGCAGCCATTCTTTCAGAAAGGAATGAGATGTTTTCCTGGCCAGGGAGCTTTCAGTACCACTGTGGATGCAGGTGCCTCTACCACATCCCAGTGTTCTTGGTCTTTGAAGTCTGACCATTTGCCACAGGTTGTTACTACATCCATCTTCTACACGATGTGGCTGGGACATAATCCTTTTTGAGTAGGGTATAATTAGCATTAATTTTAATTACAGTCACATTATTCTATGTGGCCTTGAGAAATTGCCCTACTCATATCAATCCAGACTGTTGCTATAAGATTCATTCTGCCAGGTTCATCTGTGCTAATCCTCTCTCACCTTTGTATCCTTTCTTGGGCTTGCTATTGGCCATTGCACTAAATATAAATTTACACTCTCAGATTGCCTTACTGCCAAACCTGGGATTCTTTTTTATTTTTATTTATTACTGCTAAGAGATAAGAGTTGGTGAATCACTGATGCAAACATCCACTCTCTCATTTGTTAAACTTTATTGCAAGCACCAAGGTGTTGTTTACCAAGATGTTCATTTCATTTAGACTAAAGAGGATTTCTCTGGAAGAAGTATTTAAACTGATTCATTATTCAACTTTCAATTTCTCATTAAGTCACCTTCTACAGTGCATCTTACAGTCTTGATGCGTTCACAGGGTCTACTAACTATCACAGTAAGCTACTTGCTTCCTTGCGCTTGGTTTTTTATTTGAGTCTATTTCTATTGTCCTCCAGGTCTCTGGGGAGAGGGTGGTCTGTCCGATCTCTGGGCACTGCCTGGCACTGTAGAGTCCTCGTTCCTTTGGCACTATGTAGTTGCAAACAATAAACAGGAACAGCCATGTAATGTTTCCAGAGGTCAGATCTAAACCATCAACAGTTTCATGGCACAGTGCATCCTGGAGCTGCAGTATTCCAAATATCAGGATTACAAGCCTGGAAGCTCGTTAGCATTCGTGGATCCCAGGGGTTGGATCCAGTCTGTAGAACACTTGCATGTTATGCTTACCGAATAATAATTCCTGATATAATCAAAATTAAGAATGTAACCGCCATCTCTACCCCTGGACCCCCCTCCAAAAACAAAACTCAATAACCCAGTCTGCCCATAAATTGGAAATGCATCAGCACACTGAACTCTGTTCCATGTATCACTGAAATAGTTCTTGATCAGTACAATGCAAGCTATACATGCCCAAACACCTGTTTCTTTAAGGAGTATTATATTTCCCTGGCAATAGACTTGACTCACAAATTTATAATCACACAGTTTTGAACTACTTAACATAAAATTTTAATAAAAACTACAGCATTTGTAAAGCATGTCAGCTTGAAAATAAAGCTAGGTATTTCAATAACACCCAAGTGCCCTATTTAGCATTTTTTGAATTGAACGTTTATTTCAAAATTTCTTCCCAGAGTGAAATTGCTTTTAGAGAAAATCATTAATAAGGAAATCAAAATGAAATATTTAAATTGCATTGAATAAAATAAGTTGGCCCAAAGCATTATGGGGAAAATTTCATCATTTTGTGAGCTAAAAATCTGCTTTTGCTAGTTTTTATTCCTCTGCAGGATAGAAAGGATTTTTTCTACTTCGTTTTCATAATAGAATTTCCAAGAGAGATTTTCAGCCTTTAATCTAAAATCTCATCCTTTTTCTTTTTGCTATACTACCATATTTTATATAAAACACAATGTGCTGAATAGATTTCCCTCAGAGGTAATGCTAGACTCATCCAAAAATCACAAAACACTCATTCTTTATTAAGATTGATGTGACTATTTTGGGAATGGTGGTTATTTGGGGGAGGGTGACATGGAGGAATTGAAGGAAGCAAGAAGTTCATTAACTAAAATAGGAAGGAAAAACGTTCAATATAAACTAAACACAAAATTTTGATTTTTTCTTGCATGAGAAGCAGAGTAAACAACTCAGGAATATTTTGTTTATATTTCTACCTATCCAAAATCAGCTGTTTTCATTTGGGCACTTCTACATAAAAATTGAAGGAGTAAGGAACTTTTTGTTTTCAAAACTGCTAGAAGACACATTTTCCTTATTACCTAAATATTTTAGATATTATACACCTATGTACTATGACAAACCAATTTAAATTTCCTCTTTTACTTGAAGCTGCAGAAGTGTTCAGCTCCCAGGAGAAGGTTTACAAATGAGAATGTAAATTTTTCTATGATATGGTGCTGGTAACAACATTGATGATTAAGACACTGTTCCAGGAGGAGAAAACAGTTAGGACACCAACCTTTTAGTGGGATAAAACATGGATAAAAAGAGCTCTTGTTGGTTAATGAAAATATAACCCTCCCTTCTTTACAGACACTGGCCAATATATAACTCTCCCTTCTCCATAGACACTGGCCAAGACTTTTCAGCACAGAGGAATCACAATTTTTTTTCCGGAGAAATTACTGTCTAAGTGAAAAAAAAGATAAAAGGAATAAGTCATGTCTTGCAAGTTGATGTGAACTTTATCCATAGCAAGTTTATTTTGGGCATAGACACTCCCACTCTGGCAATTAAGAACTCCACATCTTCAGTCTGATGTGTTCAATATTCAGCACGAAAATTCTAATCTTGATATCCCCTCTGGTAGCATGATCTAGTGGTACAAAATTACTGCAATGTCTATGAACTGTACTGGATTTGATTCTTCTAGAATGTACTCCCTGATTGAACTATAAATGGAGAGCAGCTAAGAGAGATTAATTAACTCTTCACTTCCTAACAAGGAAGATGTGTGATGTGAAGCTAAACATTTTCTGTAGAGAAATACATGCCAGGTGTTATTCTCCATCTTCTAAAAGGCAAATATAAATATATGTATGTCTTCCTAGGAAACAGTTTTCAAATAAAAACCAGGTATAAAAAAAATGTAGATTTTAACCATGGATCAGTTCTGAAAATTCATTGCAGATTGCTATATGCAAGGGCGGTAGTATGTGTAGCAAAATTCACAAAGAAGATACAACTAGAAATATTATGGGAAACATGAAGCCTGTAACTACCAGCCAAGAATTGATCTATATTATTGGTGAATGAACACCCTCACTTCTTTTCCATTACGTTCTGAAACTTTCCCTTCAATTCAGTTCACACTGTAATTTTATTTTTTAATTAATTTTGAATTAAAGTATTTTAATTATCAGGGTCTCCTTTCACATCAAACAGATTGGTCTTCAACATCTTCATAAACAACTTGGACAGAACACTAAAGAGATACTAAGTAAGTTTGCAGATGATGCAAAGCTAGGAGCAGCTGTTGACTCCCTGGAAGGCAGAGAAGCCCTGAAGGGAGACCCAGACAACTTAGACAGCTGGGCAACCACCAATTGTATGATCTTTAGTAAGTGCAAGTGCTGGGTTCTGCACCTGGGATGGAACAACCCTGGATGTTATGGAGAGACTGGGGAACAAGAAGCTGGAGAGCAGTGCCATGGAAAGGGACCTGGGGGTCCTGGTTGATGACAAGTTGAATGTGAGTCAGCAGTGCCCTGGCAGCCAGGAGAGCCAAGCGTGTCCTGGGGGGGCATCAGGCACAGCATCTCCAGCCGGGCAAGGGAGGGATTGTCCCGCTCTGCTCTGCACTGGGGCGGCCTCACCTCGAGTGCTGGGGGCAGGTCTGGGTGCCACAATATAAAAAGGACATAAAGCTGTTGCAAAGCATCCAAAGTAGAGCCATGAGGGTGGTGAAGGGCCTTGAGGGGAAGCCAAGGAGCAGCTGAGGTCACTTGGTCTGTTCAGCTTGGAAGAGATTGAGGGGAGACCTCATCGCAATCTGCAGGTTCCTCCTGAGGGGCAGTGCAGGGGCAGGCACTGATCTCTTCTCTGTGGGGACCGGTGACAGGACCCAAGGGAATGGCCTGAAACAGTGTCAGGGGAGGTTTAGGTTGGATATTAGAAAAATGTTCTTCACCCAGAGGGTGTTTGGGCCCTGGAACAGGCTGCCCAAGGAAGTGGTCACAGCACCAAGCCTGATGGAGTTCAAGAAGCATTTGGACAACATGGCACATGGTGTGGTATTCTGGATGTCCTGGGCAGGGCTAAGATTTGGACTCGACGATCCTTGTTGATCCCTTCCAAGTCAGAATATTCTGTGAATCTGTGATTCTTTTGTTCCTATTGCTGGACTTTTATGCAGGATCTTGAACAGGTATTAGGTTGAACCAGATAGACCAATTTCATCTAAGAAGTAAGACATTAAACTACATGGCCTTCACCCAAAAGCTCTGAAGTAACTTAGATCTGAACTTACAGGACTTTTGGCCACAATCTATGAGTTACATTATGAAAGGTCACTATGGCAGAAGACTGACAGATTGCCAATGCTCCTCCCATCTCAAAAATGGTTCAAGAAATGATCCTAGGAAAGGCAGGATTCCATTCCCACTTAAAAAAAAAAAAAAGTTTATTACAAGGGAAAGAGCCTGATTTCTGTAAAGAAAACACTACCTTGCTACCCTACTATGCTGACAATGTCAGCAGAATTGTGGATGTACTTGCATTTTTAAAAAGTCCTTGACACCAAAGATTATTAAAGAAATTAAACTGTGGCAGGATTGGTAGAGGGGATCTTTTATGGATTAAAAGCTGATTAAAGGATACGAAGAAAACGTCCTAACATAGACCTTTACAGACCAAATGTTCTTTAATTTTCTAGATGGAAGACAGTAGGATGCTGTCCCATCTACTGGTGCTTGTGCTGCTGTTTTCCAATGTGAATCATCAGTGGCCTGGAAAAGGGTGTAAACACTAAAATCTCCAACTCTACAGATTGTACTTTTTTCCTTTTTTTTTTTTCATTTTGAGCTGTGCAAATGTTGAGGACCTGCAAAGGCTTCCTACAAAAAAGAGTGGCCAGAAGGGTGGCAGCTGAGCTTTAGTGGCAAAATATAAGGTAATGCATCTGGGAAATGCCAATGCAGTCTACAAGATCCTGCATTCAGAACTGGTGGTTACAACTCAGGAAAGACATCTTGGATCTTCCATAAAGAGTTCTCTGAAAGCATTGGCTTGATGTACAACAGAAGCCAAAGACAATGACAATGTAAATTCAGCAGTGAATAGTTTAAGTAAGCCTTTTTTTTTTTTTAGGTTAAAAAAAAGTAAACTGGTATATCTATCAAAAATTTAAAGGATAATCAGAAACAATATTAAATTTTTTGGGTTTGAGAGTCTTTTCCCTTTTATTGTTTATTATAGATGGTTTTTCTCATTTAAGTTTTAGCTTTCTGTAATGTTTAGAGATATTTTCCTAGCAAAAAGACCTTCTTCTATCTCTCTTACAATACATATTCAGAAATATAAGCACATATAAAAATACAAATGTATAAAAAATTAAGTCAACACAATAAAGAATCCTAAAGTGAAGTAAGAACAAAAGGTTTCTTATACCTATAAATAAAGTAGAATCCCGAGGAATTTCAACTCCATTCCTAAACAAGAAAAGTAAATAGTGAAAATTGTTTTACTATCTTCCACGCAGGGCAATGATAAAGACAGAGATGATAGGAAAGCTCAGGGAGATTGATGACAAAGCAGAAAGCACAAAAAAGGCAACCCTGTTTACCTTGTGGGTAAACGCTGCATCAAGGCACAACACAATTTAGACAGTCACACTTGGAATAGCTAGAAAGAGAATCCACAGCAGAAGTTGTATTAGTTATGAAACAAGACTTAGCTCAAACATTTAACATCAAATAGTTATGGTAAAAGAGTGAGCATACCATGCTCAAACTCAATAAATGTAAATTCAAAAAAAAGTGAAAATTCGTTAGAATGGTATTTAATTTTATGTAGGAGGACAACATAAAAATTAGAGGAGTAAAATACAGATGGTGGACGGTTTAAAGACATTAAAGACATAATGTTGTAGTAAATATAAATAAAAATTAATATCATCTATTAAAATAAAAGATCTGTACAAGATTGCACACACAAACAAAGAGAAAAAAATAAATAAAATCTATCATGACCAAATAACAGCTATTTCTTGTCAATAATTTAAGTATAAGATTATCAAATGATAAGAAGATACTTTCTTACAGTCTTCTATTGAATTATACCAAAATTATTTAATTGTTCAATTATACAAAATTAAAATAATTGTTCAAATTTAAAAAAAAAGTCTACTTAAAAGTTAAGACAAGCCAAAAGGGTTTTATAAATTGCTTCCCAACTGCCTAAAACTAATAATAAGGCCTTTTTCAACAGCTGTAGAAAGAAATTGGTCATCAAAATGGCCTCCATACAGGAGAAATGTAAAGTGGCAATTAAACTTTTCGAATGAATTTGGGAATGCTTGTGGAAATTAGAATCACCAAACTTGACTACCATAAAGGCAAAATTGGTAGAAACCAGAATTTAAACAAAAAGAAGACAAGAGAAAAAAGAATTAACAAAACTATACAGAAGGGGAAGGGAAGGGAAGGGAAGGGAAGGGAAGGGAAGGGAAGGGCCTTTTGCAGGGGGAAATAATGCCTCTCAGAAGCTACTAATGGTCCTGCAGATGGCAGTGAGAGTATGCAAGGATGTGTATTGCTCTACAGCCATCTCTGGCTCCTCAAATTTCTCTGTAGAAGAAATTTATGGGGTTATCACTGGGCACTTGACATGTTTTTGTACTTTTTGACTTCCTCCACCAGCCTCCACTAGAAAGAGGGGTTAGAGAGTTTTTTTTTTGAGCTGGTACAGTTATTCCTATGCTTGCTTGTGACTGTTCTTTCTTGCTGTCTCCTGTCTCTACCAGAGAAAATTTATGATCATGGTTGGCCATAGCTCAATCCTTGCCCTCCCACATGAGTATAAACAATGTCATCTGCACTGATATCTGCAGCAGACAACCCTCAGGGGCTGTGTGCAATCTCTGCTGGTACCCCCTGAAGCGATTTCTGTTCTGTATGGCATTGTCAGCCACTGATAGCACCCAAACAGGGTCCAGAAAGTTGTCAAGTAACTGTTTGCTGCATCCAGTTTTGCTTGCCAGAAGCCATCTCTGGCATCCATGACTGAAAAGACTATTGTGTTCGCTTGATTTGGCAATATTTCAGTGACTGTTGGCAGGGAACAGTATAAGCACTTTAGTATGCTATTGAGGTCCTTTGGATTGATGCAGATCATCAGTTTGCCTGTCTTTCTAACTGCCACCATACTGCTGATCCAGTCAATTGGCCTTGCAACTTTTTTCAGCCACCTTGTTCCATGACAGTTTTAACTTTCACCTTGAGCTCTGCTTCAAGTGGCAGCAGTAGCACTTTATATATAGCTGATGCCACATCATCTTAACCTTGCAGACCTTAAAAGCACTCATTATCCAGAAACCTGATCCCTTGACCAGAGACTATCTTTTAATAGTCAGAAAAGTAATATCTCATATATGTTTCCCTCACCCTCAGTTAGCTCTGTGATGCTCTGACTTTGCAATAAACACTCCCATGTCCCAGTAAGTTCTCCACCAGACAATGCCTCCATTCTACTGCAGGAAAGATCTGAGCCTAATATTTGTTTACATGTGAGAACTTCACAGGTTTAATATGATCCTACTCTAAAAAAAATCCAGATTGTTTTACATTTAACAAAATCTCTATAATTTACCCAGCTTAACCATAGAATCACATTCCTTTTAGTGAAGGTTTTCCTTTGCCATTTTACTTGTCATTTCTCATATTCAGTTTCTGAACCACATTATTTTCTTGTTACTGCCATTGCACCTACTTACTATATATTATTCAGACCAGTTGTCTTCGTCACAGGTGCTCACTTTTCTTTTTTCAAGCACTTATGCAAATTAAATCGCCAGTGTAATTTAGAATCTCTTCACTTGCATGTATGTGGTCCAAAAATTGTCTCATCCAAGTTCCAACTACTCACAGGGTGACACCTCCACTTGCTCTTAAGCAAGACTTTTAAACACTAGACCTCACACTTTTGTAACAAAAGAGGTCAATATCATTATCACAGTTTTATACGGGTGCTGTGTAGGGGTGAAGTGACTTGCTCAAGGTCGTCTAACAGCTTGGTGAGAGCAGAACTTAGGTCTTGCGAGTTCCAGTCTAGTGCTTTATCCAGCAAGAAACCCTGACTGTGCTGAAGTCTGAGGTCTCCCTGTCCTTGGCCTGTTCTATTAAAACGCTGCACTGGCATTCATATAAACCATTTACAAAGGGTAACATCCATTTGTTCTGCATCAAAAAGCAAGAGAGATTGACACATACATAATCTTTTCCTATGTGTGATGGATTGATCCTTGACTTAGGATCATTTCAGTTGCCTCTTTGTAGTCTCTCCATTACAACAAGAATTTCCCAGGCTTTCTATGCAAGATGAGAATGGAAAGCTGTTAAACAACCATTTTCCCGTTCTTCCTGAGGAAACTTTTTACTGCCAATCCAAATTTGCAACACCTGCGGTGTTGAAAATGAAGACTTAAAGGCGTTCACTCTACATTTATGTTTGTCAAACAGTGATTTAAAAACACAAAAATTCATACAGCATTTTTTAAAAGACTTTCCAGAGAATTTTTCTTTTCTTTTTTTTTTTTCCCCCAAAATAACATCATGTCTAAGCACAGTGCATAATCCTCACACACAGGTTTACCTAGATTTTTGTGACATATTCAGATAAAAATGTCCGAGGACATTGGTGCCACATTTGTGTCCATCGATGGCTTCTTGGTAGAATTTCAGGAGTATGAAATAGGCCACCTTTGTAGTGAAAAACCCTAATAATACTTTGGATTTGGAATATATGCTGTTCTGAAAACAGCCTTTCATTAGTACATGCTGCTTGTGTTTGACAAGAACTTTACTGAAATCCTGAGGAGGGGATGGTTGCTGACCTTATGGGCAGCATACAAGAATCTCAGCCTGATTCACACACTGCTTCCCTTGTTCAGGTGATGCCTGAAATAGCAAAGAGGTGTTCCTTCTGTCATTTGGATCATGTCAGTTTGCAGTATTCCCATTTACAGGCACAATCAGGCTGCCTGATTTCTGGTGTTCCCAAGCTGGGCTGGCCCTTGAAAGATTTAAACCTGGGCCAGAAGGAAAGAGTGCATATCAGTGTGGTCTCATACAATAAAAAATACTCAATTCACCACTGACCCTCCCTAGAGCTTAGCAAGAACTTGTTGGATCTTGCACAAACAAATGACAAACCTAGAAGATGCACACAAACCTTTTCCTGATGCGAGAAGAAGCAGCACTGCTGCAAAGCACACGGACTTCAGCAGAATTCATACCCCACCGCAGACCACAGCATGCCACCTATGCACATGAACAGAAACTGATTAATGGGCTGTCACTTTATTTGTTGACTGCTGAATTATTTATACTTATAAAGTGTTTAATAATTTAGAGCTGGTATCTTAACAAATTACAGCTGAAAGTGACAAGGGGAAGGTGGCACAAGAGTCTCACTTGAGATCAATGTCCTTGTTCTCAGGGCACTTTGGAACATGATTTCTGCTGACTGTCATCAGCAAAAAAAGGAAGGGGGAAGTATGTTGATTTGATATTACGTGTTAAATAGAGAGAACTGCATATTTCAGTAATCAAAGGAAAAAAGTTGCTTTAAACCAAAAAGAACATGAAATTACTCTGAAGAAATCTACATTTCCATATGAAATGAAAATCATTGTCTTAAAAAAAAAAAGACTAAATAAAAGCTAATTACAGTGTTTGCTTTTAAAATTTTGTCTCAAAGCATTTTATCCATCTTTTCTTGCCACAAAGGATTTGGATACATATTGATTTAGACCTGCATACCACATCTTTGCAAAAAAGCAAAGTCATCTTAATGTGAAGAGGTTATTTTTTACTGTATGAGGATGGAAACAAAATTACCATCTACTGGCTCTATGAGTTAAACTTAGAGTGCATGAGAAACAGAGACATAAATTCAGATTTTTAACAAAATCCAAATGCTAACCAACAGAAAGGCTGGCTGAGTCAAAGCACCTGAAAGCCAAATTCCTGTAAAAGTCCTCTATATAGGTAAATAACATTTCACTCTAGGATGGTTTTTCCTTCACAGACACTTTAATAGGAAAAAAAAATTAATGTAAATATCCAAAATAGTAAATTCCATTCTCTAAGAAGGAATTTCCTGGGTATTAACCTGCTCTATTTCCTTTAAATACCATGAGAATGCTGTGTCTAAAAGAATCATATTTTGGTGAAACAAAAATTCTTAACAAAGGCACAAGGTTCCTATAACAGGAATTATATCATCACTGCTGCAGATAAATACATTTTTCAGGGTAACCTCTCCAGTGATGAGCACAGTTGCATCTTGTAACCCCAATTCTGCAATGTCCACAATGGGAAAGCAAGCTGTGTTAACCACTGCTGAATTCCAGTAGCACCGTATATCCACATGCAAGATACTGTTCACCAGTGCAAGACTGACCTCTGCTTGTATTCAGCTTGCTTCAAGCAAGCACCATATGTCTTTCCATCACAGTAGCACAGGCACTGTGGCCTTGAACAGTGTAAATCACATCCAGCTCTATTCCCCCCCAATATGCTTAGGCGATCAGTGCTTTCTACTTTGGTGCGTGCAGCTTGAATCCTGTAAGAAATAATGTTACACATGCAGTAGAAACTTGGTTTTGTGGTATTTCCCAGTATTATCTTCTTCAGCAGCAATTACTTTCTCTCCCTCTCTCTCTCTCTCTGTGATTTAATTGCTGTTTATCTCCACGGAGACTTTTATATGCACATGCTGCCAGCTGGACTAGGATCAGTAGGTGGCCATTACTGGACATTTGGGAGCAATGACTTGAATTAAGGCCAGCTGAATCCTACTATCTGTATTTTCATTCTGTCCTCAGACACAGACTCAGCCATAGTGTTTCTTCTGCAATACAGATGTTTACAAGACTATCAGCTCCAGCAGCAGACTTCAGTAAGAACAAGATCTAGTCAGCTCTTATTCTACTAATTCTACTAATGACTTCAGGGTAGAAAACTGCCCAGCTACATAAGGGACCTAGGTCATATCTGTACTGTAAACTGCTCTTAAGGAAGCTATCCTAAATTTCCAGTAGAGAGCAAGTGGTGAACTACATTACAGGGCCATTCTGTTCCTCAGTGTCCACTTCACAAATCTGAAAAGCTGTGTTGCCTTGAGGAAGGACAAGTGACAAATGTGGTCTAATTTTCTTTATACCACTGCAAAATTTATTAAGAAGGTGAGTTATATAGAACAACTGGTATTTTGAATAGAGATCTCCCTACAGTGGTGCTATGTTTTGGGTGGGGAGTGCTCATGGATGATTAAAACTGCTAAAATTTATTCTGGTATAGAAATGAAAAATGGATAAAGGGAGCAGAATTTTAGCATGAATGACAAATATTGGCTGAGAATTTCTTGTTTTTTTAAAAATTTATTATCTTCAGTTATTGGTGGATACTATGTCTTTTGCTGTACATTTTCTGGGTTTTCTAAAATGAAAATGCTCTGTTCAACTCTTCTGGGGGTACCAGAAACATATAAAAATGGACAGTATTTTTTCATGTTTTGATGCAGGGAATATAATAGTGAAAAAAGGATCATTTTTGAAAATGATGAAGAAAAATCAGATTGTGCCAATACTGTTCCAAACATTTTTTACTTGGAAACACACTATTTCTACTGTTCTAAAGAGCATTTTTTTCTTCAGTCAAGATTTTCTAGTATTGAGAGTGGAAAATCTATAAAAATGTGGGGTTTTCATGAACATATACTCTGAACATCTTTCACAATTTGACTAGGAGGCCATATTTATAATTCCTTCCATATTAAATCTAAATTATTAAAACTAAGGATGAGAATGAGCTCAATGAAAATTATTGCTGTAAGTGTTACAAAGGTATCCAAGGCACATACAGATGCTCCAGCACATGCAGATGTTCCAAATAGTTCCAAATAGTACAAAATGCAGCATCATGTCTACTAAGGCATACACCACTAATTCACTCAAGGTCTTCAGCCTGATCTTCAGGATTCCCACCGAGTAAGATCTCTACTATTTGGAGGGCAGTTTTGCCTCCCCTCCCCCACAGCCTAGGATAGTAAATATGACCAGCAGGAAGCCTGGAACTGACAGTATCAATGACAGAGTGAAATCTGAAAGAGTATGGCACACAGCTTTATTGGTCACAGGAGGTAGTCAGCTATGGCATTCCTTTCCTTCACAATTCACATGATGCCCTGATACCACTTCCTTGAAGATAGCATTCAAAAATACACCTGAAGTCTAAGCATAACAATAACATATCAATTACTTACACACTCAGGAACATGAACAGGATATTAAAAGGGAATTAGAGAAAATGCAGTCTTTCAGGTAGGTTATTGTTCTCTGGAATGCAAATTCATAAGGAATGTCTGGGATTAGTATCAGCCTAGTAGAAATGAGACCCGGTCAGGAGATGGTACAGAAAGCATCCCAGACTGATTTCTCCCTGTTTCTTTGAAGCCCACATTTCACTTCTCAGTACAGCACTGTGTATGCATATTCATGAGTCGAAGTCTCAGTGACCCCTCAGCTCTGCACCGCACAACAGAAATTTCCACTACTGTGTAAAATCCTAACCCCAAGGAAGTCAATGGCAAGATCCTTGCTCACTTGTTTGGGAACAGGAATTCACCCATGATATCTTGTTAGTTCTGGCAGGTTTTCAGGATTCAGTACGCTTTTTGAGATGAATCAGTAAGCAGTGTGCTGCTTTCTCACACCATCCTCTGCTAGAAACAGAAATAGTGTTGTACTGCACGGATTCTATTACCCTTGGCAGCTAATTTTCTCCTTTGTCCACTCAAATGCAGCCCTCCATCCCTTACATTTTTTGTACCGATACATTTTTAAAGAACAACATAAAAATTGTTATTAAAAAATCAATGCTCTGCTATCATTTATAGTTTATGTTCAAGAACTGTGGACATCTTCCCTCTGTTGGCCCAGACTTTTTTCACTGTTTCTGGACAGATGTTTCTGTCCTTCTGAGACTTCAGAAAGCTCACATAAAATCTCTAACTTCCATATAATTTCCTATATTAATAGTATTTGTCCACTGGTGGGTTTTTTTCTGCAAAATATTGTTTCTCCTGCCAGAACTTCTAGACAACCGCAAGTGTCATTAAAAATTGACAAAGCACTTCAGACTATACTGTTAGTAACAAATCTCTCCTAGCAGAAGGGAGGAGTTGATGACCTAGTAGGTTTTTCCCTATTTTAAACCCTTCAGACTTATGATACCTCATTTCTCGGACTGGTCCTTGACAAATCTGTGACAGATAAGAAAAAAGAATAAATCTTCAGTGACCAGTGGTATAACATAGTCCTGTTTGTTATATGTGAATAAGTCCTTTCAAATTATGCTTACTTTAAGTTGGAGTGATAGGTGATGTGGCAAAGTGCTCTAAATGAAAAGTTTCATCTTCAGTGTTGGTTATTATAGCAAGTAATAATTTTTCCTAATATGGTTTAAACATTCAGATGAACTGAAGAGGCAGATTTTTGCCTTTTGAGGAGGGTCAGGGTTTTTCACTCCATAGCAATGCAGTGGAGACAGCTGGCTCCTTCCTGCAGCTGGACCAAGGAGCTGGGCAATATTTAGGCAATGACAATGAAAGGCATTTGAGAAAAAACAAAACTCATTCTAGAAAATCTGAGAAATTATTCATATTAATGATAAAAAATTAGTCCCTCTAAAAGTTCAAATGATCAGGCCTGAATTTTTCTTGGAAAAGGTCAGTATTCCTTCAAATTCACTCAGACTTGACATGAATAACCCCAGTGATCCCATCTCCAGGCAAAATCCAGAAGCTCCAACATAGTTGTCATATTTGCTTGTGTGTATTTTCATTAGAGGTCTGAAATGAAAAGTTCCACCAAAGCAGCAATCAGTGAAGTCCCCAAAGCCTGAGCAAACCATGAAGGGACAAGTGGATTACATGAACTTGTGTGAGACATTAAGCCCCTGCTGCCCTCTCCTGCTCTGTAACACTAAGCATTCACGCTGCTCAGGTACCAGGCTCTCCACTAGCTCTTGCTCTCTCTCTCCACCACTTCTAAAATGACTTTCTTTCATGATACGGAAATCATTATTAGACTACTCCAGCTAAGGAAATTACAGCACCTAGACATCATCTGATGAGAGTGTCACACGCACAAGGGCCAATCCAATACTCCTTTTAGGACATAATTAGTATCTGAGCATACAGTCAGGATTTGGCTCTGGATTGCAGCTACAGAACTGAGAAGTGAGAGCTTAATGAATGCAGGCATTTGAGTTCCTGCACATCTCTATCAAAAGTTGAGCACAAAAATCCAGCAAAAATTATGCAACAACCATGGTAGGAAAGATTTCTTTTCTCTCTTCTTTGAAGCTAGAGAAAAACAGACACTGTATAGTACAGAGAGTGACTACAGTAATTAGCCTTTTTTTTCCTGAATGCTATAGTAAACACTTTCAGAGTAAAACTCAATGCATAATCACTGCTGGTCTAAAAATGACAGCTGTTCTGGAGAAGACCAATGTACACACCAATCTCTCCTGTAAACTATTCCATTTCCTTTACTTATGTTAAGGGTTTTTTTTCCAAACTGAGTATGACTCCGTTCTTTTATGTGTGTTTCTTTTGATTTGTAGCTATATCTAGATAGACTTCTTACTCTATCACTTTCAGTACAACAGTAAGTGGACAATTCAGTTCAGCAGCTAACAGATCAGTCAGACAAATGCCCAGGAGAAGATATGAAGCAGGACACTCAAAATTCTGACATATTTTTTCAAGACTGTTGCCAAAAGTTTTTTAAGGATTAAAAAGCTTTTTCAATATTAAAGTAAATAACAGGTACCTCACATGGCTCTAATTAGGAACAGAATGATAATTGTCTATGATACTACTTTAAAAAGTCAGAAGGTTTCACTGTGATTATATATAGCAAAGAAACCTCAGAAGAAGGAGGTAAGAAGAATTCACTATTCATCAGAAAGCCTAGAGTTTAATCATTAAAACATTTTCCTATTTATACTAACAGAAAAAGCATGAAAAAAGGTAAAGGAAAAACAAATGACCAAAGCTGTAGGCATATCAGAACAGACATTGTAGTATGAAGACAGCATGAAACCTGAAGGAGACTTGCATTTTTTTGTCCTTCCATTTCAATTGCTGGGCAACAGTTGTGAAGAGAAAAAAGTACTATATTTTCCTCAAAATATCCTCCCTGGAATGTCAGGAATTGACAGCACCAACGCAAAAGGAAACAATGGCTGATCTCATGGTTCTGCAGTCGTCCTCTTGCAGGCTTCCCTCAGCAAAACAAACCCTTCAGGTCACACAGTCCTTGGGGGCCATGCATTAAAATAACTCAGTTATATTCACAGTCTCTATTTGTCCCTCCCAGACACCTTTGTAGTGGCATCAGCATCCACCTCAGAGGAGACCATTTTATCATTCTCATCCCAGCTGGAGAATAAGCTCTGCATTCGAGGTTATCAAGGGGACGGAGAGTTAAAGGACGAAAAACAGCAGCAATAAAGTAACGTTAACCATGAAGGCATGGGGAATACCCAGGAAAACATGTAGGCTGACTTTTCTTTGGTATACTTAGTTTTGTCTATGGGCAGATTGCCACAAAGGGAAAAAAAAAAGGAGGGAGCAAAAGAAAACCTATACTTTATTTATTATTGAAATAAACAGTTTTATGCTGTTCCCATTTTGTGCTCAGTTTTATAACAATATGAGTCCATTTCCCCATCATTCCTTAATATCTATATTGTTTAGGACTTTATATACTGTATGATTAGTTGGCATTGGTACCGTTCAATCTGTACTAATCTGTATGCATTTATATTGTGTGAGCAGTTCTCTAATTGGTTTTCATCCAAGTAATCCCACAGAGAATAAGGTTACATGCTGAAAAGGGCTGAGGTGAGAGAGTGGTTAAAAGGGGAGTGCAAACTCTTTTCCCATCCTTATTAAGAATGCTTTACACATCTGCATTTTCTAAAAACATTTCTAAACTCCCTCTGTGTGAATAAGCATAAAGTCTGTTCCACAGCATAGAAACGCACAGAGAGAAAATGAATCTGTTTCAGAGAACCCCACCCATATCTGCTTTATTTCTCCCATGTTGCTGTATTTCTTGGTCAGCTAAGGCTGTGAAAAGTAAATACTACAGTCCACAAAGGTGGAAAAATTATTAAAACCCAAACAAATCCAGAACAGAATATGCCTCCTGGTAGAAAATACAAAATTTAGTTTAAGTAAACAGAGCAGAGACGAAAGATCTTTTCCTAAAGGGCTGATAGAATTGCAAAAAAAGAATAAAACAATACAAAAAAGTACAATACAAAAGTAAGCCAGCACTTTGAAACTTAGCCACTTAAATCCATATTTGGCCGACTTCTTTAATGATAGCCCAAATTTCAGATATTCCTCACACCAAAATTTATGAAACATTTTGACATATGCTGCAGGTACTCCAGGTATTAATTTTGTAAATGCTGATGACAGCACTTGAATTTAAGAAAAGATGTATTCAATCATTTCATTTAATTGCACAATAATTACACACTTTCATATTTCTGGCTGCAAGAACATTTGTTTCATTGAGTTTTTAAAAAGGTTTTATATTATTGGTCACACACTACTTAGAAAAGAAAAGAAGTTGTGGAAAAAAATTATGTATGAGTTACTCTCCTTTTCCTTACACATAAAAAGTTCTTAGTTTTCTTCATAGAACTGCATATTGAAATTTATAAGTACCTGTATATGATCACTGTCTTTATCAACTCCAAAATTAGAATTTTTTTGTCACTCAGATCAAGTTTTAGCTTTGATTATACTTTTTTCTTCTTTCCTTAAAAGACAAACAAAAACCCACTTAAATCAACATACTTTGTTGTTGAAAACTTTATGTAAACCACACTTTTATACACGCCCATGCCCACATTCTGAACAGGCATTAGAATATTTATTTTAAAAACACAGGGCTTGCTTACCATATTCACAATTTTCAATGGATGGATTTTAGAGGAACCTTTTTGAAATGAAAGTCTCCTGCTACTATACATTCTTGCTAGTGAGAAAATGCAATTTCACTACATGCGGCTAAACAAAACCCTTTTTTACTGCTTAAGAAAAAGATATTCTCAAGTATTTTCTCTGGATTTCAAAATGGAATAAAAGATAAACTTTTAGACTTTACTCAGAGCCATATAGATGACAATTTTTCTTCAAGTAGTTATCGTCCTGTCTGTGCAATGAATATGAGCCTGGACTTTAAAGAAAGATAGCTGTCCCACTAAACTTAGCAATGATTTACACCGAAGGACAATGTAAGCCTGCTCTTTCCCTCCCCCACTTACGAATGCCACCATGCTTCATTTCTGCATTATCTTCTGGTAACCATCTCCGGAATATTCTTAAAAGCTGCTAACATGATACATTAGAATTCAGGCATGTGACAGATACAAAATTAAAGTTGACCTTCTCTGTCAGAAAAAATAAACAGTAACCATTAGCAGCTTTGTACCTCTGCATTTAACTCCCTATTTTCTGCCTCCCTAGTTTGGGTCCATTAACCGACTGGTGCAAAAAAGATCCCTGGCAACACTGACTCCCTGTGGATATATTACAATCTCTGGATATTACACTTGAGTATAACCTTTCCTTCACAGCCTAATTTTACATTTGAAATAATTCACTCTTGACTTGGTCACACAGCAATATTGTAGACAAGAGCTGCCAAAATTCTGTAGAATCTTCTTATGTCTGCATCTCTATCAACAACCTATGGTTTGCACTGGGAGCCATTAAGAATTCGTATTGACAGTTGTATTTTCATGATTTTATTAGTCACTCCAAATTTTTGTTCAGCCTCATAAGTTATAGGAAGAACATCCTTTAATTCACACAAAAATATATTTTAAATATTATTTTACGGGGAAAGTATCCATTAAAATCACCAGACTTCCAAGAGTTGTTTTATGTTGTTGCATGGAGCAGAAAGAAAATTTCACATTTACAAAACTTTTAAAACTTCAGGAATCTTCAAAGTAAATAAGCTAGATGATTGTCATGTTAAATTTGATGGAAATAAAAACAAGATTCCAGCACAAGATCACACAAAAGCACCTACTATGCAGAATTAAACGGAGAATTTATACAAACAGAAAAGTGATTTCAAAAATATTGGTTCTGCAATTCTGTCATGAACTTTGACAAACACGCAGAGTAAGACAGCACTCTTGTATTGATTTTGACCATTTTCCAAGCACCACAGTATGATTTTGGGGAGTGACCATGAAAGCACATTCTGAGCCCTACTAGATTTTGATGGCAAAGTAAGTGTATTCCCACCTCCATTTTCTTTCAACAGCTATAATATTTTTCTCTTTCTGTCTACTGGTATTTCCTCCATACTTTTTTTGTCTTTTGTCTTGTGTTGTGTCTCTTTGAAAGAAAGAAACCCACCACACTAACCATTAGATACAGTCTGTATTAAATTGGTGGTGGGCCTGGGTTTATCTTTCCTAAAACTAAAATATGTATACCCCAATATCAAAACCTCTCTTGTCCTTTGACCTAGGAACAGAGAACTATTTTAATTTCATTCCATCTGTTCTGTGGTGCATGCCATTTCTCTTTACATTTTGATATTTTCCTGTAAATTTCATATTTATTCTCTTCAGTGAGAATATTTTAAGGGTTTCTTCTGTTTTTTAATGCACACATAAATTTTAAAAAAAGCAAACCCCAACACACCCTTTTTATTAATGGATGCAGGTAGCTTTGACTTTATATAAAAGAAGACATTTAAAGAACATTCAAAAGTTTTCAAACCAAACCACATTTTCCATGTGAAAAATGTCACTGTACTATCCCAAGTTTTTAATCATCCTGGTATCCTATAGGATGGGCTTCTAACTACTTCTTAGCATCCCACTTTGTAATGTTTTATCTGACTGATTAGATACCAAACCACCTTCAGAAGGCTGATGCAGAACAGATGTAGCAAAAAAAAGAATTTGTTTCTGCCAAAAACCTCATAAGCTCAAGGGCCGTTTAACTTAGCTCAGTCACTTAGTTTATTTTGCATTAGAGGAACTTCTCATTTAATTTACCAGTCTATAATAGGTAACTTTTTCAATATGAAGCTAAAGGTCACTATTATATGTAAGGAAAATTAAGCCAATGTTCTTGGTTGCCTTACAGTTCTCCTAGTTCAACTACTCCAATAAATGAACATGTACAACAAGCCGAAGGGCTTTTTATTACAAATTTAATTCATTTCTCTAGACAACTGTGAAATTTGCCATTGACATTAGTCATTACCCCAAGGCGAACTAAAAGATGATCTCAGTTAATAAATGATCCTTAACAAGGAACGCTCCTATCTTCTGTGATATTGGCACAGGCACATTTTATTAATGCAGGACTAGCTTCCTGCCAGAACACTAGCATTCATGACTATTTGGTGTGCTTGTTTCCTCTTCCTGCTCCTGATATTAATAATTATGCAACGGGATAATTAGCAACACAAAGAGACAGTACTATGTGCTTGCAGCTAGATTTTCAGCACGTTAACCTTCTGGGAAATAAAGAACAGAAGCAAAGAGTCTAGCCAAATAACCAATGCAGGTTGATTTCACAGTGTGTAAAAGGCTAATTATCTGTGAAAAGTCTGACCTCAAGTAACAAAATGTGCAGGCATTTTATCTTAAATAAAACTCAGATGCACTAGTTCATAATGTGAGGAGTCATGGTTAATAACTGTCTTCCAGAACTATTTATCTCTATATATGTTTATAAAAATAAAAATAAATCTAAGACAGAAATAACAGTCTCCTATAAAATGTTAGCCAGTTACCCAAATATCTGAAAAGGTAGGGTAAAATAGACTCTTGCCATCCTTCAACCATTGCAATGCTAAAAAAAATAAAATAAAAAAAATACCCAATATATGACAGAAGTAGGTTAAGTGCATTTTGTTTACTGGAGACAGGCGACAATAAAAAGCAGAAAATATTACTACTTCTTTACAGATACCATGTGTAATTCATTCTGATATAAGAATATTTATCCACTAGCAGTAATAACAAACCACAATTTTTGTCATGAAAAAAATAAATTGTATTTGCAAAAAGCAAACACATTACGGAGTGTGTAAAAATGCAATATTCCCATTTTCTAGTCAGAGTTCCAATTTATTGAAGTAACAGAGCAGAAAATGCACTGACAGCTGTTACATTTTATTGCGAATTAGTATATACGTTTTATATCCAGTGAGCAAATGCATGATACATTGTATTCCAGTAATTGCCACTGGCTTTCCAAATGGAAACTGAATGATCTTAGTGCAATTACACTCAGGAGAGTAAGTGTAACAAGCTACAGTTCTACATTATAGCTCTTTAACAATACCAAGAATTTTACTCTGTTTTAAAAAATAAAATAAAAAGGTCAACTGTAGATATAAAGAAAGAAATATATATTTATCCATCTACAAATGATAAAATGAGAATTTCTGCTATTCTGGCTTAGATTTGGTTAGATATAACACAGACTATATGTTTCAAAAAGTTTGTAGAATGATACTTAAGTTTTCTACTAGTTTAGACATTTCTTCAGCATCAATAGTTAGGGGGGAGGGAGGGAAGAGGGGAATGGACAGAATGGTTGGAAACTTCGAACACATAAAATCAAAACTTCTCATTTCACGTAGGAAATAAATGATTGTTATTCCTAGACTACACCCTTATTTTCCAGCATCCTTGCATAGAAAATTAAACATTTGCTTTGAAAGATTTAACACATTACCTTCAGATGTAACATTTTAAATGTTTGTTACCGTAGGCTTTTTTCCCTCCCCCAGCTATCACCTGAGATAGTAACGCTCCAAAGAGAACCAATGTGCTGAGCAGTTAATATTTCAAATGCATTAAGGGAAGTGGGGGCATGAAGGAAAAACATTTTATTTTTATTTTTTTACTAACCTTCATAACATATTTTAAACCATTTCGTTGGGCAACCAGTCTGATGACAGCCTCTGCACCTTCAAGCTGTAGCGTGGAGCGCTCAGTAAAGCCGGCAGTCTCCTCCCCTCTAGTGGCTACCAGCTCTCTTTGCAGCAAACAGGGGAAGAGAAAGGCCTATAGAGGACCACCTCAGGGCCATTTGTGTCATTTTTCTAAGCTTACAAGGAGACAANGCTATTTTTGTAATTTTTATAAAATAAAAAGAAAAAAAAAAAAAAAAAAAAAAAACGAAAAAAAACCCCCACAACAAAAATCCCCCACAAGCCCACAGCCAAACATGGCAGAGCAGGCAGTCTATCACCACAGCAAATAAAATTTATCAGTCATTTAAAACAATATGTTAGTAGTGACTATGACTTAATCAACACCAACCTGCTGACATAGATTTGCAATTTGAGCAGGTTATTAGTGATCGAATTAACAACATGTCACAACTTGTATCTGATTTATTAAAGGAAGCTGACTAATGCAACAGAGCTATAAACAACATGCATGGAGACATTTTTCAGACATGCTGACTACTGTTGTACAGTCAATGGAAAAGCAGAGTTAGAAACAATCTCTCTGATTTTGCCTTTTTTTTTTTTGCAGGTGCTTATAGACTGTTGCATACTAGTGTTACTGTGAAGCATGGGGATCTATATCATAAACTTTCACCCCAGGAGGGGTCAGAACCTATGCAAACAAAAATTTCACTCCTGTTATATCTAGTAAAAGAACTCAATGGAAGGGCTTGGCACAGGGAAGCAATGAGAAAATACAGGATCCTGGGACATGCTGCGATCTCAGCAACACAGTAGCCTAATCACTGCCATTTTTTTTTTCTTTTTCTTCTTTTACTTTGCAATTCCCATGATGGAGGCTTTTAAGAGGGCATGATGCATACTAAAAGCGAGGTAGCATGGTTTTCTGGAGTTTACCCATACCTCTCCCTAAGCATGTGGGGTAGCACAGGAGAAAGCACAACTGCGCTATGTAGCCCATAAATAGTCAGCACTTGCAATACTTTTGTAGGTGTGGGCTAAAACTGAACCAAATGTACAAGGCAGTTTATATAGGGCATGGATTTAAAATTCTTTTCCTTTTCAAAATTTGTTTCTGAACAGGGCTTGCTTCAAACCCCACTCTTTGCTCATGGATCAGGCACATGCATGTCCATCAATATAAAACTAAGACCTTTCACAGATTTAGACAAAAAAAATTATTTCAGAGGAGCACTGTAAACACAGTTAAGCAAGATCTGTACAGATTGGCTTTGATAGTGTATCCAAGTCCAAAGGTAACCTGACCAGATTTTCATTTGCACCCACTTTTAATTCTGAAACAATTAGTTACAGCCCAACTAGAGGCTTGAGAGCATTTTCATGAGAAACAAGAATTTAACATAAATCCACATAACCAAGGAAATTCAGAATTGAAGCTGTCAATTCTTAGGCCCAATAGAACACATAAAGGGGCTTGTTAATGCTGAACTAATTGGCATTCTTGGCTTGACAGTCTCAGCAGAGAGACCAAGGAGTGAATAAGCATGGAGACTAAACTACCCTCTTGCTCACAGGTGGTCCCTCTAGGTTAGGACTAAAGCACATTTGGAGATGAAGAAATGAAGAGAAAAATGTACACCAAAGGTACTGTTTAATTTGTGAACAAGAGACTTTAGCCTGCACTGAAGGCGATACAACCAATTCTTAACCAATGGCTACTCTTGCAGCATGAATTTAGCCTGTAAACAAGCAAAGGTTTTGATTTCCTTTTAGAAATTATGTTTCATAATTCGGGGGAGAGGCTGACACCCTCCAGTCATCTCCATCACCATGCTAACTTCTATGAAAGTATATGAAAAACCGTTACCTGAAAAACTCTGTTCTCTGCAAACTAACCAGTATAATCACATTATTTTCAGACATGCACTTAGGGGAAGGACTTAACTTCTGCCTCCTTGAGGTTACTTAATACAGGCCAGGGAGTAAGTGTACCTGCAGTCTTAGCCCCCCTGATGCAGACAACAGCTCACTCTCCAGATCCCATGTAAAAGTAAGTATTTCTCTGGCATTCATTGGGAGGTAAGTATATAGGCTAGTATCATACTTGCGCCCCTATTTTGAGATATGTCTGTAGTACTCAGTGAGCTTCATAAGGTTATTGATGAATTGTTACATCTGGAAGGGAGCAATAAGGGAGTAACAATATGTTTGCTTCATATAGATTAGTGCTGAGCAGTTCTCCACAGAACAGTGTAAAAAGTCTCCTATTTTTCCCACTCAAAATTTTGAATTAAAAAAGAGAGATATTGAAAATAAGATGCACAATATTAATACTGAGGGTAATTAATCACTGAAGTAAATTACTGAGGGGCATAGTCGATTCCCTTTCAGTGGGAGTCCTTAAATCAATATTGGATAGCTTTTTAAAAGGTATGTTCTAGCTCAGCTGCAAGTTATAAGGTTCAATGCAGAGATTAGAAGATGAAGTTCAATGACTTATGTAATACAGGAGGTAAAACTAAAATATTGTCATGAGGATTTTTGAACTTAAAATGTATTAATTTATTAATTTTAGCCCACATAAAAAAAAAAAAAAAGTATGTATCTACAACAAAAAAAAGAAAAAGAAAAAGGAAAAGTAAAAAGTTGGGAAAGAATGAACCATCCTAACAACATAGCTGTGCAGCTGATGTAATATCAGTGGGAATTAATAAGGAAATCTTGATCCCATACATTTTACAAGCGACTATTTAAAAATAACACATTTATAACACTCCAGATTTTTTCACTTGCCAGATTTTCCTGCTTTGGCTAAAGTACTCTCAGTGCAGTAGTGAAAAGTGGTGACAGAGACAGTCCCAGTTCCTGGGTCCTTCTTGGAACCATTCATCCCCAGTGCTGTTTTGAGCAGCCTCAGGACTGCCCTAAATTGTGCTAGCTGGCAAATGTGTCCCGTAGCCATTGTACCAGCTGATGAATAGTCAGGCCACAACATGATCCATAGACCTCTACTCTCATTCCTCTGGCAGTCCCTAAAACACATTTCCCAAAAAAAAGCATGGAGAGACAGAGGAAAAGTAGAAGGAGAAGTACCAAAGGGTCTCTGTGATCAGAATCAAATCTCCTTAGTGCAGCTAAAATAATGTATCTAAAATAAATTCTTTAATTCTTACTAGCAATAGACTTAAAAAAAGATAAAGACAGGGTCTTCTTACAGGTCAGAATCCTTCTTACAAATGAGTAGAATTTAAAAGAAGTTATAGATATCAACACAATCTCTCTTGTGGAAAGTAGACTAAAACCTTTGTAATTCTTCCCTTTCAGAAGAACTTGAGTTACTCAAAACAGGAAAATAAAAGCAAATCTAATTTCCTGAGACAAACCCACCAATTCTAATGATATTATTTTAGAATTATGATCATAATTTTCACAGCTTTTCTGGTCTTTTATTGAGGAATCTTCTGAAAAGGGATAAACAAACTGAATCCTCCAGTATGAAAAATTAAAGGTCACAGGTTTGGCCACCAACATCACTTATTTTTTCGATGCTTGTTTACTATAAAAAGTGAGATATGCTATTCAGATCTCCACCATGATCGCTGTATATGTTAGCCTTTGTGATTTTTCCCAAAGGTATTTACCCTTTAAAAAAGCTTCTGAAGTAGAATTTCTGATAAAATTTGAAAATTTGGTGGTATTTTTAATAATCTAAACAAACTGCATAGTCTAGTTATCAGCTGTTCAGGAAAATCTAAATGCTGAGCAGCTTGTTCATTTTTGTTTTGTTCTCCTGAAAAACTGAGTAAATATTCTAATAATGGAAGAGTTACTAGAGATAGATCATAAATGGTTCAAAGTCAATCCATACGCAGCCTTGGTTTTGGGGCTATTTGAACTCAGCAGCCTACATGTATAGTTTTACAGACTCAAAATCTAAACTTTCTAATACAAGATTTTCTGGTTTACAGTTTCTGACTGTTATGTATGTGAGTGCAACACACGTCTTTTAACACTTTTACCCTGTGAGTAACAATTTTATCTCAAGACTCATTTTTTTTTCCCTGAAGATAAAATAATAATGTAGAAATAGATGCTAAATGTTGCTTACTCCTTCTTCTCTGTTCTGCACACCAAACCAAATTTTACTTCCACTGTCCATGGGAGATAGAGGGCTTAATCATTTCAGGAATACCTTGGCTGATGCACACTCATTTCAGCTGAGAGCACCACATGGATTCTGATGAAAGAAATGTAGCTTGGTAACTACTGGAACCTTGTTCTACCTTAACTATGCACCAAGTCCCACCTGATGCTTTTCTTGGGATTTCCCTCATTCCTCTCTGCTTACAATAATTGAGGGTATTCCACAGTTACTAAGAAATAGTCTAAACAGGGAGCAAAAAATTTAGTGGAAAAGACACTCATAGTGAATCTTCAGGTGAAATCAGACAGTCTAAGACTGTGTTCTCATATCATCTGGCATCGCTAGGGGTAATAATGGTCTTTTCACATCCAGCAACCAATTGGAACAGCGACAGAATCATGATGAAATTAAAACCAAAAAGTGGATTATGAATAACATGAAGAAGTTATATCTTTAATTAATTTAAAATACACCAGCTATTAAATCTGAGGAACTGTCTGTCTGAGAATCTAAGAAGCCAAACAGATTGCTTGCTTTAGTGCTCCCTGAAACATCTTTCTAGAAATGTCTTACTCTTCAGAAGACCAACTGGTCAACAGGAAATGGACACCCAGCAGCAACAGAAAAGAGCAGATCGATTTTCAGCTATTCAGTAAACCATATTATAAACCAGTGGAAATGGAGACTGCTCACTGATATTGTATTTGCCTGAGCAGAGACTTGAGGATGTTCTGCCTTTTTAACAATACACACAAAGAAATGGATCAAGTACTAGTTATTGCTCACGGGCAAAAGAGGAACATATTTAAGATTTTTCTGCAGATGAACGCAGAGGAGGCCAAGAAAAATATAATATAGCCCTACAGATGCATAGTAAGTAATTCTTTTTCCCATATTGCGGTATCATATGCAAGGGAACACATTTGCTCCAGGATTGCCAGTTCACAGAAGGATCAACGCACAGACAGGTTTGTAGAACCCCGTGTGAACCGACAGAGCTTTCCAAATTCAGGGCAGATGAAAGGGAGCAAACGATCTATGCAGTGCCAAATTGTATATGGTGCTATAGATAGCTGATCAATGCCAGCCATGTAGCAGACCCTTGCTCTGACAATCTGAAGGTCTGCTCAGGTGACTACAAACAGTGGAAGCAAAGAGAGAACACACGGAGCACAGCGTGGGCGTTATAACTAGAGTGCTGTAAATTAGAAAGGCACACATTTGTAATTGGCATTGCTGACAAAGAAGTGGCACTAAAGTTACAGATGGAGTCAGAGCTGATGCTGGAACAAGCAGCCTAAATAGCTTGTCACTCTGAGCTCATTAAGAAGTAAAATGCAGATCAGGGAACAGCTAAGCAGCTGGGTCAGGTTGTTCATTGGCTAATTTAGTCTAAACAAGAAAGAGGGAAGGCATGAAACATGTTCTGGAAGAGTGTAAAAGAAAGCAAGGAACCAGAAGGGTAGGGGTGGCCAACCACTTGCTGCAAGCTGAAACACAGCTTAAGAGAAAACACCAAAGCCAAAGGAAAAAAAAAACTTGAAAAAAACAAACCTCCAAACTTAAATCAACCTTCGCCTTCTCCTCCTTTTTTTTTTTTTTGCTATTTCACTAAATAAACAAAATGCAAAAAATTGGGGTTTCAGCTGTCTCAAAAAATCATTGGAATCCAAGAATCAAGTAATCAGCAACACACATGCCAGTCAAGCATACAGCTATCCACGGCTGAAGACCGACACTGACATATTCATACATATGTATGAGCGTCAGTATTTGCATGTCAGAGCTAAGCATGTAACAATGCAGGTACTTGGGTTAGAAAATTTGGCAAAAACCCCTCTCTCTTCTCACAACTGAAGCCAGACCTGCCACCGTTGCAGTCAGAAGGCTTGACGGCAAGGCAACTCAGCACCCTCTTCTCCCCAAATTATGAACCACCCGCTCACCTTCTAAAAACCGAGGCTTGCAATCAGGATCTCCCAACAAGCACACTTGAACTGAGGACTCTGCAAGCTCAGATTCCTGCCAGAAAACCTCCACAGATGCACCTAGGCTAGGCATTTACAACAGATCCCCTCCCAGCTTTGCCTTCCTTGTTGCAGTTCCATTTTGTAGGCACTCCTTTTTCTGACAGGGCTGCGTGGAATCAGCGTGCAACAGAGGGGAAGGCTGGTACAGCAACGTTAACTAACTCTTCTTTGCAATTAAAGGCGTAAAATCTGCTCCACACACAATCTTTATTTAGGTAAATTTCATAGCCGATAATCAGATCTTCTATGAAAGAGAAAGAAACAAATGAGCTAGAAATTCGTGATCTGTCATATTTAGAAGAAATCATCAGTCAACGCCAAGATGATTTTTATGCATGGGCATGTAGGTATGGGGATTGAAAGGGGCTTTTCTGCGATATTTGCATCTTCTGTGATCCATTATCATTCCTCCAAAATAAGTTTTGTGAAAGGTTATGACTTTTAAGAAATATTACGTACTATGATTGAGCCAAGCAAAGGAGAGCAGATGAAGGAGAAGACACCAGAACCCCTGTCTGCATATCATATAATTCTGGCTTCCTGCAGAGTTCCCATCGTCCCTGGGCATTGCAGAAGGTACATAAAAACTCAGGACAAAACACAAAATTATCTACGAAAGTGTCATCATCCTGGCAAGTTGTTGTGAAACAGCCTGTACAGAGGTTTCCTACTCCAGGTCCTCTTTCTGGAGATTTTATTGTCCTCTCTAGTATTACCAATCTCCCTGACTTTTTCCACTTCATTTTCTACCCCTTTGTTTGATCTACTGTGAATAGATTTGTCAGTGCTGCTAGAAAGGAAGTGGATTTTTAGATTTAACAAAAGAGGAGCTAAAAGTTGAGAGCTTTCTCTGTGAGGGAACTGTTATAATGTTCTATTATCCCTGCAGGGATGGAGAGAAATTCTTGTAAATGTTACTTATTTAACAGAATATTCTTAAACAACGTATCAAACTACTTAGTGAAATCATATGAACAAATCATAAGAGACTGGTGAATTGAAATGATTAAGGCTCGTTTAATTTCTTGAAACCAGAACATTTCCCCAACATCATAATATGGATTTGGGTTACACAGTCTTGAAATAACTGTTAGAAAAATTTTCTGTCTTGTCTATTGATATAGTACAGAGCTAGTAGATATAAATTCAACACACTGAGTAGGGCATACCTCCTATTTTCCTTTTCTCTTTTTCTGTTTTATTTTCTAAAATTTTATTTTATTTCTTAAAATAAATTTCTCTCTGTTAATGTGTTTATTGAAATAATTATACTGATATTTCAAATTGCCATTGTTCTCCAGACAAACACTTTGCACAGCGAGGAAGTTTTATCAGACTCTAAGTCCCTTTCAAGACATATAGAGAATATTATCATTTAATTATTCATATGTCTTTTAATATGGTGTTATAGACTAAAATAAAGAAGACCTGAAAAATTTCTATAGAATCTAAAAGAGACAGGAGGAGGTTGATATGTCTCATTTATGGTAGCAGAATGAGGCTGTCTCAACAGCTAGTGCAAAAAGAGTTTCCTTGGACAAGTAGCTCTACTACATACAGCACAGAGTGATGGAGACTGCAAACACTTGATGTCCTCAAGCTACAGTGTCATGCTGTGAGCTGGACAGGATGATTTGGAGGATAGAATATGAGACAGAAAATTAGTAACCCTCAACTATATTCTTCTTCTGACACACACTCTAGATGAAATTCTCCTCTATTCCCAAAGACCCAGGAGATCCTTAAGGAAATCAATGATAAAAAGAGGCATCTTTATTATTGATCAGAATTTCATATGGGTAGTTCATTCCTCCTTTAGTCACCCACTTCTCCAAAAACATATCCTTAAATTATCTGGCACTTAAAAAATTGAAGCCGGTTTAAACAGAGATGCTAAATCTTCCTCTTCTCGCAGAAGACTTGCAAATAGTTAATGTCTGTAGCATGTTTGGAGACAACAAAATGGAAAGTGTTCTAGAAATGCAGAATATTGTTGGTATTATGAACAGATATAATTTGTATTTTCTTCAGCATTATTCTCTTTTTTGTGCTATTTTTTCATATTTATGACTTTTGTGTATTTATATGCATCAAAAATTAATAAAAAGATTTATTAAATAAATGACATTGCTATATTTTCCAATCTCCAATTGGAAAATCAGTACAACTTCACAGACAACAAAGCAATATGTTGAATTTATGAACCTTGCCTCACTTATTTACATTTAGCATACTGAAAATATTTGAACCATTTAGTTGATGGATTGGAAGCATATTAGGTTAATTAAACCTATCTTGCAAGTATCCTTTCCAGAGTTTATATGCTTTTTATATTGGTTGTACTTAGAAGAATGTATGTGTTCAGGAAAAAAGTTGTATGTTATTACACTTCAGCAAAATCAGTATTTCCAATTTCAGTAATATCTCAGTCTTTCAAGTAGGTCTGAACTGCACTGGAAAGTTTTACTGTTTGCTACGACAAGCATGTTATTTTTCATTTTCTAGTTTAACTTAAAAGCTGCAATGACTCTTCCTCCACTCTTTTGCCTTGTGATTTCTCCATTAGAAGCAGGATTTGAAAAGGGAATTTTTGCTAATATAATTATTTTTCTTCTCAGCCTGTGGAGTTTAAGATACTAAAGATAACTAACCCTACCTTGCACTGGATACCTAATCTCTGGGTTTTGGGGTTCTTTCTTACTTGATGTCTTTGACGTTCCCTTGGTGCCCCTGGAGAGGTCTGGGCTGATGTGTGTGCTGTACCAAATATCCTGAGCTTTTCTCTGCTGTGTCTTATGAAACAGGGTCTAAACAAGCCATCTGTGAATGATGAAAATTATGACTTTGAGCAAAAAGCCTTTAAGTCATGAATTCTGCACCAGAACTAGAGGCTGAGATTGATGCCGTCACTAAAGATGGGTTCAGGTTCACGAGAATGTAAACAGTGATTTTGTTACTGTCTTTTTCAATGTTTCCATAGCTTGCTGACAGTTTTAATGCGCAGTCTGACATCCTGGCAGTTTAATACTGAATACTTTGGTTCCAGTTTCCTGAAATCATATGTGCTTTTGTGTGGTTGTAGTCCACATCCAGAAAAAAATTCCCTATCTGAAAGATCTGCCCTCAAAGATGAGGCCTGTAAAATTCAGTGTATCCCAGGCATGAATCCGGCTCATTGCTGTCACATTTATCACTTCAGAAAGATGACAACAATGTAATGGAATTAATCTTTAATAGAATTAAGTGTTTGTGAATGGCTTGACTTTATTTTGCACAAAGAGACCAATGGAAATCTATCTCAATAGATCATATTAACCTACAAATCTATGATGCTAGATCAGTTTCAAGCTAGAAAACCAAACTGAAATCTGTACATTCCTAATCAGAGAAATTATATCTGGCAGTTCAATTATATGTGCAATTACTCATACTTCAATCATAGGAGATACAAAAATTCAGTGTTTCATGCTAACTCTGTAAAAAGGAAATGCATATTTATGAAAAAAATATTTTTATCTTTAATTTTTTTCTTTAAGAAACTTCTTCAGGGATAAAATCCTAAACTACATGGTGGGAAAAAAACTTGTACATACCTCTGAATCCATCATCTGAACACAATTTTCATTACTCCTTTGTAGTGTTTTTACTAATATACTATTATTTTTTGTCACATGTTGATGCAATGACTAGTAGGTTCTGTAAGCAACAATGTTTGGGTACTGTATATATATTCAGAGCAATATATGCTAAAATTTGTTATGGAAAAAGAAAAGTTCTTTCTGTTTTTCCTAGCATCAGAGTAATCCAAATAATTCTTTCCTCACATCTGGCCAAAAGCTTCCACAGTAGGAAGTTGAAGAAAGGAAGTCAGCCTATGCTGAGGCCCCTCCAAACCCCATGATTAAACACCATCGGTTTTTCTATTCCCCACTGAGATAATAGTTGTCTCCTACTACAAGGAATAGCAGTCTCAGCTGTGAAGGTTGTGGTTCAAATACTTGTTAGAGCACAGAATGGAGGGTTGTCACAACATATAAAAATACGTTTCAGTTTCCTCCTTTCTTCAAAAGTCAGATGGCAAAAATCAAACATTTAAAGTTAGAAAACCCCAAATAAAGAATCCTGAAATATGTGATGACTTATGAATAATTGTGTGCTGTTGTTTTCCAATGGGGATCCTAATTCATTCAGTACACATGACAAATAGGTGAGGGGGTATACACAATAATTTTAAGGGTATGTCTATAGTGAACAATATTGCACTGTGAAAAGATACCCAGCTGGCTCCGAAACTGGAAACAATCACAATATGAAAAGTGAAGTGACCTAATTAGTCCCAGTGCAAATACCACATTCACATCACTATACAGCTTCCTATACATGAGCTAGTATACCTGTGTGGCATAGCAGTGTGGCATACACATATCCTCTCTTTTGGGACCAACTTGAATAAACTTATCTGAAGTGGATGTGGATGTGCCCTACATTTCTCAATTATCCCAAGTTCTTAATTATATTCAAGTGCCTTGCTATTGGAACTCAACATTTTTAAAGAAGAGTTTATCAGTAGGTAATTAATATATCTTTATCTGTAGGCAATTAATATAGCCTTAAGATATTCAAGAAGAATAATGATTTTCCGCAACCAAGAGTGTTTTAAAATAATTTGCTTTTTCAGAAGATGGGTGTGACTCACTTTCTTAAAATAAGACCTCTGAGAAGCTGACAAGACCACAGCTGAATATTTGAAGGGCATTCAAAAGGATTTTTCTTCTCTTGTGGAGGAATTTTTCTCCTCCTCCTCTCCTCCTCTCCTCTCTCACTCTTTTTTTGGTTTGTTTTCTTTTTACCTTTTCCCTTTCATATTTCATTAATTTGGACGATTTCTAGTGAGGTTAATACTTTAAAAAGTACAATAGAAAGAAAAATTGTTACAGTTAAACGTTCTGTTTATTCTTTATTTGTTTCCAGGTTAGCTAGAGCCAGGAAAGGACACTATCATGACAAGTTCTTTGTTTCTAGCAAATTATGAAGAAGCAGCAAGGAAGAAAGTGGCCTACATCCTAACTAGAATCTCTCAGTTCTATTTCTTTGTGAGTAATCTGGATTCCAATTTCAGTTATATGAAGAAGTGCCAAATGCAACACCATGAAACAAAAATTTAACTGGGGTAAAACCAGTTGATGCTTTTAAACCCCCATCATTACCTTTTTTACAGGCTACTTTAATTAGGACCCTTCACAGAAAGTAGAGAGGAGGTAAGTGAACCATTCTGATTTAATACAACTGAAGAGGTAATATTTTATACTGCGTTGGATTTTAGTGTTTTTATTAAGTACAGAGAGAGTGCCAAGTGCTTTACAAATATATATGAATGCAGAGATCTCACCCCTAGAGCTTACAATATGACAAGACAGATGGAGAATAATGGAAAAAAAATCACAGAAAAAGAAAACTTCCTTTGTCTAAAAGTAGTCTATTAGAGTCTTTACATGCTAAGAATTAGTATCTACTTCTCTGTATTATTCAGAGCAATAGAACACATGAGGGAACATCTCAGACTGTCTCTTTTTTCTTTTCTGCTAACTTCTCAGTTGCTCTCAGGAGCAGATTGTTTTCAGGCACTTTCCCAGTGACAAACAGCCTTTTCTGTTCATCCGTAGAGTTCACTTGAAGTTAGGCTGAAGCTAGATATTATCTTACTGAGCAAAGTCAGGTCCAACTAATTTCAGACCCTGGAATGAGGTATAATGTAAAACTGTTAGATTTTGTCTTTATTTTTTCTTTAGTCTTTTCTATCTTACATTTATCATCCACAATTTCTGCTATTTTTTCTTTGTCTTATGAATTAAATTAGAATCCAATCAAAGTTTCTGAGTTAAAATATTTACTTATTTTACTTAAATGTATGACTTCACCTTAACACAATATTTAGCACAATGGCAACCCACTAATAGTGGACTGTTATCCCCCTTTGCTAGGTACAGGTATTAATTCTGATGAATATCCATGTGCTTTTTTTTTTCAGAAAAGCATGAGGAGAGGTCAGAGGTAAAGGATACTGATTCTTTGAAATCACACTCCTCCTTCTAATGAGAAATGTAGGCTTTTGTTCAGCTGCTTTTGCCACAGCAGCCACAGAAGGATCCAGCAGTTTGTCTCTCACTTAGGTAGAAAATCTTGCAGATCCCAGCCTGGCCCTTCATCTGGCCTCTGCTGACCTCTCGTACTTGAACCAGGGGCATAGTAAGCCCTGAAATCTGTAAAGTACAGCAATTCCTGATCTGCTTCAAAACCAAGCTAACCAGCTAGGTCTAGAAGACTTTTTTTTCTTTTGGTCTGGGATTCTCACTATTATATAAAGCTTGTTGTTTTCTTTACCAGGGTTTTTCCTTCTATTTTTTGTGAAAGACAACTAAATTTAGGCAGAATACCATTCTTTAAAACAAAAAAAATGAAAAAAACCTCAAACTAACACCTATTTTTTTCTACTGTAAAACCCTGAAAGGCTTCATACTTTTAAAAAATATTTAAGTATCTGACAGAAAAAGGCAATGGGGCCAGAATTTTCCATATTACAACTCCGACACAAAGTTCCCTCCCCTTATACTAAAGTACATATAGACTCAATTGTGTTTCTGTATTGTAAGTAATTTTTAACCTGTTTTTTTATCAAATGGCCACAAATCTTGGCATATTACCTGAAGATACACTGGAAGCTTCAAAAGGTTTGAAGAGATTTTGTTAAGAGGTTATTTTTTTATCCATAATCTCCTTTACTCATGTCTTATGCCTTGGTTGACCTCTGCAGTCAAATTGCCTTCTAATTTCCTACAGATACAGAAAAACAGAAGAGCTCCTATCAGGCCATGTATATATTTTTAGCTCTGTAATGTGTAGCACCTTACTGTATTGTTGGGGCTTATTGTATGAAAGTAAACACCAATTATGTAATTTCTTAAATATTGAAAGTAGCAGAGCTAAAATACCTATTCCCCTCCCCAAAATCTTTCTAAGCTTTTGTCATTAGGGGAATGCCTCAGACCTGTGAGATATAAGCTCATGTCTTGCAAAAAAAGGAAAGCATAAACATTATGACTATTAGTAAGTGAAAGGAAAAAAACCCATCTTTTTTAGGGAAACTAAAATACATAAAAGAAACAGAAGTAAATTTTCTAACATTTAGTTCATTCTGCCTATCTTCATTTACTGTTATTTACAGAAGAAAAGAGACAACACATTTCTGTAAATTATCTTTTTACTCTTATCCTAAGTACAGTTTTAACATTTAATTTCTGCTTCTGGAGTTTCTGCAATCCACATTTTCAAGCTTCTCATTATCCATGAGTTTTAAATGTTTTCATATGAGTCCAATTTTAAAATTCACAAAACATGGGAAAAAAAAGGTATGTTTCCTCTGGTCAACAGTACTTTAGCTCTGTGTTGAGGAGGAACAAAAACATTTAGAAATAATTTACTACAATTTCATCCATTTTTGAATAAGTGGAAGATGTTGATTACTTTATAATTTGATTAGGATTATGAAAATATGAGTACTTATACAAAAGTGTATATGAAAATTCATACAAAGGAGTAATTGCAATTGAATAAAAAAAATCAAACTTATTAAGACCAATTGTTACCTGGTGAGCTGTTGTTTATGGGCTGACTTCAAGAATGGACTTAAGTTTCTTATTTTGTTAAAAATTGACAAGTGTTCTCCAGCAAGAGAACACTGTGGGGCTCTTGGCAATGCAGTGAAATGGTTTCAACCCAATCTGCTGGAAGTCTCATGGGATCGACACAAGACCAGAATTTGTAGGAACAGAAAATGAAAACTGAACTGGAGACTTGGCACTGTAGTTTTGCGATAAGACACTCCTGCAGTTCAGGTCTTGGACGCAGTTTTTTACATACATATATGAAGATGTAAAATTCAGAGACCGTCCTTTACATGTAGGTCAGAATCCACGACAATCACTGTTAGGGAGTAGTGAAATGACAAATCTTTCTGTCCTGCTCCTAGTCTTCCCTTCTGCCACTTCCACATCACACCCACCTTGCCCAGGTGAGGTCCAGAATAGGGCAACATTTGGAAATTCCTATTATGGACAAAGATGTCAAAATTCTTCCCAAGTGTTGATTAAGATGCCTAAGTGTTTGTTTAGATCTAAATTTAATAGTTAATTTATTTATTGATAGATATTAATGTCCCTTGCCATTCATTTTGTCCTAACTACTGCAAATTAATCTGGCAGCTAAAATAAAATAAAAATGTCTATATTAGTAGTTAGATTAATAATATCTTAATTTCAGCAGAGGACTCCTCTGCTCTAAACAGGGTTTGTGGAAGAAGTAATTACATGTAAAGAATTTAAGTAATGTTTTGTTAGATGAGAATACCTAAAGTGCTGATATTTACAATCTGTTCAAGGCTACTTTCCATTTCTCCTCCCTAGAGTGATGCTATGACTCTGACTTTTAAGTATGTTCCTCAATTATATGAATCTCAGCTCCTGGTGTCCTGGGAGTTAATATTCAGATTGCAGGCTTCCTGACCTTAGCTCACTCTAGAAAACTAAATTTGTAATATATACTAGCTGAAAACCGACTAAGTCAGTTTTCAGAGTATTTATAACCGAACTATATTAATTGTATTGTACCAGGATAAGGCTAATTGAAGAGTCACTTTAACATTTTTCCCTACTATAAAACACTAAATAAAAAAAATTGGCATTATAATAGCTATTTTGAACTACTCAGGTGTTCAGTTCATTCTGGAGGTGGATTGAAAGTGGGCTGAATGGCCAGGCCCAGGGGGTGATCAGCAGCAGAAATTCCAGTTGGAGGCCAGCACCAGCACCTAGCAGTGTACCTAATGGTCAAGAGTAGGTCCAGTTCTATTCAACACCTTCATTAACACTCTGATTGATGGGGCAGAGTCTACCCTCACTAAGTTTGCAGATCACACTAAACTGGGAGGAGCGGATGATAAGGCAAGCCACTGTGCTTTTAATTCCCTTTGTGATAGTCATAATTATTTTTCCTCTTGAGCTTTCACGTGCTCAAATCTTGCTCTCAGGAATGTTTGTAGAAAGATAAACAACTGTGAATATGACTGCAAAACTGCATTCATTCCAGCATAGCATAGGATCACCTTGCAAGTTTCAGAGGAACTGGAAAGAAAGAAAGTGAGGAAACCTGGAAAGAAAACGAGTCAGATTTTTGCAAAAGAAGAAAATTAATAAAAAACTCCACAAACAGGCACTGAATAAAAAGTCACAAAATATGGGAATGAAGAGCAGCACCACTCAAAATTAAACAAACACATGAATATTTTGAAACTACAAATATTTCCATAAGTTGGGGTGCTAAACATTTTTCAAAATGTTTTTCTAGCTTTTCAAAATAGAGAGTTGCTTTTTTTTCCCCAGAAAAACTAGATCCAAGTAATTTTTTTCCACAATATTTTTCAGTCCTGTTTCCTGAAAACATTTGACTTTCAGTGAACAGATCATAAAAGACACACTTTGGATTAATCTACCAGATATACTGGTTTATAGAAAGGCAGAAAACATCTGGCTTCCATATACATAAGGTAAACTTTGATGACAAAAGAGAAAAAATGTTTTCCCCAGAACCAGTCATTCTTTGAAGTCATAACCACGCATAGAAAGATGATGGGCTGTTTCTTGGGCCCTTATAGTCGTGGTAAGACACAGAAGGAAGACAAGAAATGGTTCTCAAATCTTTCTGACCAGAGACCTTCTCGTGGGGTAGCTAATTATAAGGAAAGAGTTTATTGTGGATACTGTGGAAAGAGCTCTGTGTAGCAGGCAATTATGACTTGTTGGAAAAAGAGCTGGCTGGAAAATGAACTGTTAACTGGCAATACATCAGGTTGAAGAAATACTGTAATTAGAAAAATTATAGAATGACTAAGTGCTAGCCATGGTGACACTAAGATTTAATAATCTTTCTTGTGAAATACATGAAATGGAAATGTAAAAAAATTTGTTCAGATCTTTGAGGTCTAAAATCTTCCCCTGTAAAGTCATCCTACATAATTTCCCCTATTGACTCTACCAATTCATATTATTTAAACTCTATGGAGGATTTTAAAACTGCTGTAATAAGAAAAGGCCTCATATGATTATTTTTACTGGTACTGATAATCACATATGAAAATACTAATAGTCAACAACAATATATTGGTTTTGTTGTTATTTATCTTTAACAGAGTTATATGAGAAACTAATTCAGGGAAAACCCAAATGTGTTTTGGTTTTTTTTTATTATTATTATTAAATATATCCTGTTTCTTGAAAAAAAAAAAAAAAGAAAGGTATACAGCTATAGACTAGTTCTATTTTCATTTTCTCATTTTTCTTATTTCAGGAAATTATGTCAACATTAACTAAATTGAAGGTATCTCGTAAATGAATATACTTTGTAAGGTGAATGATCAGTATGTGTTTTGGTGTTTACTTCAACCAGTGAGATTATTCTCTTGTTACATGGATTACCTCCTTCTTTCTAAAGCATCTTTTAAGTTCTTTCCTTACAGAAACATTCTTGCCAACCAAATTAGTTGACTTTCACCCTGTGATTGTCTTAAATCACTATTTACTTTGTAAGGATTTGTACCCAAAATTATAATTCTTCTTTGGTTAACCAAAGCATATCATCTCAAAATGAAATTCTTAAAGGGATGAAATGTAAACAGTCGGATAAAAATGTAATATTTCTTTCCAAACTGTTGTAAAAAAATTACAGCGTTTTAGTAAGGCGTGTTGTTTTCATGGATCTACTCAATGATCCTATTGCATTTTATAGGAGGAATGTATTTTTGGTTCTTTTTGCTAATGCAATAGGATAATTTTAATATAAATGATACAAGATATCTCTTCCTTTTTTTCTTTATAAGATTTTCCATTTAGAAAAACAATGCTTTATATCACTTCTCCTACATTCCTCTTTATTTTGTTCATTAGCTGCATGTTTTCAACTTAGTTTGGGAGCTGCTTTTTCCATTCCTAGAAATTGCTTTCAATTTAATTTGACTTAATAATAGCAATATTCAAATATCTTCTCGTGAATGCAAAGTTAGAGATACCTGAGTATTTTTCTTTGGTGGTAAATTTAGCTCTAAAATATTTAAGTGTACACTATAAGTCAAAAACAACCAGTGTGAGTATCAGAAATTCTGCAGCTGTTTCCCAGAAATAGAAGTGTTCTCATTATTAGACTGATGGTTTATGTTCCCAATCAAATAAAACTATAACCGGTAGAATTCGTGGACATGAATTTTCTCATGAACACTGACAAATGACAGCCCCTTTCACATGAAAAGTCCTTGGAAATAAATTGCTATTTCTACCACAAGTCTTGTGCTACACATCTGTGCTAAAATAATTTCTTGTTGGGATTTGCTTCAAATTTGGCTAAAACCTCCGAATTGCTACCGTGCAAAGGACTGGTGAGAGTCACCAGCTCTGCTCCATTTGCTCTTGGAAAAATGAGATGCATAAATACAGGAACACTGATTACAGAACAACTCAGAGGAAGGATTCCCCTGCTGAGTCAACATCAGATGCTAATAGATAGCCTAGACTTTCATCCATGTCTGTTTTACTATTTGCCCTATGCTGCTCATTATTGGTTTTGAAATCTTGAAGTTTTGCCTTGAAAGTATAGACGCATTTTATATCTTCACACTGATGGCATTTCCATATGTATCCCATTAAAGTCACATTTTTAATACAAGCTAGTTTCTAGTCTTCTCACCTTAAAAGCAACTTAAGGGTTCCCTGGTTATTCTGCAAGTAGAGTTGATCCTCAGGAGAAATTAAGAGTAAACCACCCATTTTCACCACTCCAATGGTCCTGTGGAGTCACAGTTTGAGGTGGTGGACAGGAGTACTTTGGATCATCTCTCTGTCTTAGTCAGGGTTTCTTCAATGAGAGTGGTCGAAAATGCCACAAGGGTACTTTTGAATAGGGAGACTGAGTGGAAAATGATAGTCAATCAGTTACATTTGCATTTGAAAAACAAGGGCAGTGGTATTCATAAAAGTATATTTTCTTCCAAGGAGAACACTATGATCCATAAAAGTGTAGCATATCAGAATATCTCATTGCCATTTTATTAAGAAATAATGCCAATGCTTAGAGTGGGAAAGACAACATTATAAAGTTACATTTTTAAGTATATTTCATCACTTACTCAATGAGCTCACCCCAGATTCCTACCATGTAAAAGAAGGAATTTTTACCTATTACCATTTCTTCACTCTAATACAATATTAGAGGACAAAGAAGGTATGAAGAAATGTTTAAAAGGGCCTATTCTCCTCCAAGACAGTTTGATGCTAAGGCAGCTATTTAGCAGAACCATTTACCATAGCCTACTACTTACACATAATTTATTAATGTGTAAATCTTAAATTAAAAAGAATTGAAAACAGCTAATGAGTAAGAGTATTCTGGCAAGGAAGACATGCAAATTATAAAGCCTAATATGAGCAATGCAGAACTAAGTAAATCATTGTCGATGTTCATACAGGAAAGCTATGCTTTTGCTCTTATCTCCAGTGGGTAAGGAAGTCAATTCCAGAGAAAAAAGAAAAAAAAAAGAAGAAAAAGAAAAAAGAAAAAAAAGAAAGAAACTAAAAAAACCAAGCTTCTCTTAAAGGTTGTACCTTTGCATACTGTATATTACTTAAACTAAAACAAATGTATTTAAATAATAAAACTCTATCTAAATTGTAGTAAACTATTTTTACAGCCCCTCACTTTTAATTGCATCTACTTTTGACGTCTCTCTGTGACTCATTTTACTTCTTGAGATGCTTCCTTTTAGTGCATCTCCCACCTCATCCTTTAATTTTCCTAACACTAATTCAAACCCATAAACATAGAAGCCAAATGAAGGTTCACCAAACCCCTTGTGCACTCAAGCTGCCAAGTTTTGCACAGCTCTACTTAAGACTCACATATGTGATCACTCACTTTGAACAAGCTACAATCACAGCAACCAAGGAATTTGCACCAGTTTAGAACAAAGCCTGTTTCTTTCACTTGAGCCAAAGCTATTGGCAAAGAACACAAAGTACTGGATTGGCAACTCAGCATGGATTTAATCCAGAATTCAATTTGAAGCTCCATTACCTACAAGCCTCAGCCTTCATACCAATTGAAGAAATGCCTCCTGCTTTTGATAACATAAAGGACTGATTCCCAGTGGAAATACATAAAGTTGTGCAGTGGCTCAAGAGCAGCTATGCTAATGGAAGAGTCTTATAGTCTTTCTTGAATGGAACAATTAAGAGTTGACAACTCCACTGCTCTGCCCCAAATTTTTATTGATGTACT